>PVLA01014906.1:0-28007 GCA_004027455.1 Hydrochoerus hydrochaeris
GCCTGCCTTCCAGGACCTGCTCTGCACCTGCTTCCCGAAAGCAGCACGACATTTGCCTTTCATATTCCAGGCAAATTTAAAGACTCACACAGGAAATGTGTTTGCATAAGGTTTGTAAATCATAGGTCATTATAAAGTGTTCTCAAAAATCAAGAAATGAGCATTCAGTGATTTTTGTTATTCATAGAGTCTAAAACCAGACTGCGGGGGTGGGGGGGGACCGGAAGAATGACATATTCTTTCATGTTTAAAATTGATCATTTACAAAACAATAAAACTCCAGATAATCAACAACCAAAACTCTTAAGACATTGGGGCTGGGGATGTAGCTCAGTCGCAGAGCATTTGCTGAACACTTGTAAGGTCCTAGGTCTACTGCCAGCAATGCTCACAAGGCAAGCATTACGGAAAGATCAACATGCAGAAACTAATAGCAGTTTTTACTTTATAAAAGATTTAATTAATACAATCACTATGAAATCAGAATGATGATTCCTCAAAAAACCAGAACTACAGATAACATTCAATCTAGCTCTACCATTCGAAGAATTGAAGACCAAATACTATAGAGATGCCTGCATACCCATAATTCCTGGGGCACAGCTCATGATGGCTTAGTCTGCATAGCAAAAAGAAATGAATGGATAAAGGGCATGTGGTATATTCACACTGTGGCACTTTATTCAGCTGGGAAAGAAAACAAGATCATCTTATTTGCAGGAAAATGCATGGAATCAAGCATCATGTTAATTGAGATAAACCAGAGTCTAAAGTTTAAATGTCACATATAACATGTTTCTCCTATTGAATGTGTGTGTATCAGTATATATCATATATTTTAATATACTATCTGTATATAAAGGGACAGTGACAGCAGAGTGGTGGGTGGACTATCAGAGAGGAAGAGGGTATCAAGAGGAAGGAGAAGGAAGGGTAAGGGGATCTGGGGGTGAAAATAATAAAAATATGTTATACGCCTGTAGCGATGTTCCAAAACCAATATCAGCAATTCACATTCACTAAAAATACCTTCATTTGATGGTAACAGTTACATTTACCAGTGATGAAATTAGATTTCTTTTATTGATTAGTGAGAATGGGCATTTGCGATTTCATGAAAAAAAAAGAATGGACTGGACCTAAGCAAAGACAGTGGACACATGTGATGACAGGGGGAGATCATAGCCAATGCCATCAGTGCTGGCGAAACTCTAAGATCACAGCACCGTCTGAGCTCCCAGGTGTTCAAGGTGAGCTTGTGGGCTGAGTGACGGGAGATCTGCGTAGGAAGCAGTGTGGAAATAGGTTCTGTGCATGAAGACAGCTGTACTGTAGTTTCATATGGTTGACTGAGTATGTTGGTAGCTGTAATCTAAGTGTTCCTGAGTTCTTTCTGCTTACGTGCTCAGTAGCATGTTGTGTGGGAGGAAGGTTTTGCATGCAGACCAGTCACGGCATCCTGAAGGAGAGGAAGATGGCATCAGTAATAATACTCTTTGATAAATATTTGTGCACAAATGTCACACTGATGTACGATGATTCCTGTGGGCTTAGTGTTTGGTTTGGGTAAACACTCCCAGAAGCAGAAATATCGTTGATGAAGGCTTAAATTCCTGACACTGCAGGATTTTAGGATGGATAAGACCTCGGGCTTCAAGGTCTCATGGTTTGGGGAGGTCAGGGATCTCCCCGGACCTAGGGCAGAATCAGGCCTGCAGCACGGCTGTTGGGATTTCCCATCCAAAGGTGTTTTTCACCATTCACTGTGCTCGTGGAGGATTGTGCATGACATTTTCCACAAAGACAACAGAAATGGTGGAATTACACTAAGATACAGTCTTGATGAGCCAGGAAAGTAACTTAAACTATGTTACTGGTTCTGTCTCATCTGTGATTATCTCTGTATTTAATGTGTCTCTAGAGGTTGGCTTGTTTATATTTCCTTCACAGACTATTGTCAAGGAATGCGTACTCTAGCTACAATGTTCTTATTTCTAGTTGTTATTATTTCTTTCTTTAATTTTAGTGCTACTGTGATTAATGTCCAGTTGAGAATATTAACCAGGAAGGATCTGGGATGAGAGGATGGACTGACTATCTAGAAGTCCATGGAAAACTTGTTCTCCTTTGTTTTAACTCCTATAGATGTTAACATGTGACAGGTGAGAAATTCAAACAGAATGTCAGAAGTATATTGAACTAATGAATTACATTGCTGAGGACAGTCATTATATTAAGTTGTAAACATTTTCTCAGTGCTTGAATCATACTAGGAGGATCTTTTTAAAAATTATCATCCAGACTCTATTTTACTATCATAATATTTCTCGATTATCTTAATGAGTACATCTGTAGTTTATTGGCAAGTACTATTTCTCTACAGTTAATGTCTGCAGTTGAGCACTTTATATACATTGTACTATTTTCTTTCTGCAACACGGATTTTAAGTGTCTATCATTTGTGAAGGGCAGAGAAGGACATGAAGTTTTCTGACTCAGTACGTTACATAAACTTGCATTTATAAAGGTGCCAGAGACCTGCATTCAGAAAGGTATGTAGTCATTACACATTGTTATTCGTATCTAGAGATAATTTGCCCTGTGGCTTCTGGCTCACGGTGGACAAGCAGGGCCATCCTTTGCCCACTTCTCCTTCATCGCAGGCTGTTCAATCTCCAAGCTTCGGGCCCCGCCCCCCAGTCAGCTTCACCCTCAGGACCGTGGTAGTTACGGTCTCTACACTCAGCCATCAGTCACACGCTGTGAAATTCTTCTACATTTCCCCACATCTTTGCTCTCTGTATCTCTGTCCTTTTGACATTCTCCAGCATCCAATCAAAACAAGCATGAGTCACACATTCAGTATGAGTTTTCCATCCCACCTCCACCCAGCAGAACCTAACATAATCACTCAGGGCTTTCCTTCAAGAGTCTGTAAGGATCTGATTTTTAAGTTCAGAGAAAGTCGCTTAAAAGAGTAAAACCATACACATGGTGTGGGAGTCCCTATTTTAATTCTGTGTTATATTATTCTTTGATTCATAAATAGAAGTGATAAATTAGTAACACACAAATATCTGAGTAAAACCAAAATCATTAAAGAGAGGAAGATAAAGAGATAACTAATGTTTAATATTTTTCAATGGAGAAAAAGAACTTTTAAAATGTTCTAATTTATCTATTTGGAGTATGTTACAAAATAGCTTATTCACAGAATTAGAACAGGCTGCTATGTAAAATGATGTTCTGGTACAGTAAGAACTTGCTATATCTATTTATAAGTTAAAGGTATTATCAAGGACTGGGGTGTTCACTGATAATACACTTACCTAGCATGTGTGAGGCCTAGATTTCATACCCAGCACAGAAAGAAAAAATAAAAACAATGTATGACTAGTAGAACAAAAAATGTAATAGAAAGGCTTGAAGGTGAACTTCGGAAATTGCTGAGAAATTAGAAAAATAAAGAGGACCTTAAAGAGAAAAATCAGGGAGGTTCAATATTTCTGTAATAGGATTTATAGGAAGCGAAGAGGATAAGTGGATTGAAGAACATAATCCAAAGTATATTAGAGGAAGACATCACAGAGATGAGGAAAACCTGAGTTAACTAGGGTCAACTATAATAGATGACACTGCCTCCAATCTGGATCTATCTAAAGGAAGATTTAGGATTAAAACAAAGAAAATGTCAAACCTTCCAGGGAAAATAAGAGACGAGAGAATTTGATTGTTGCTAGACTTCTCCCTGGAAATATTTACTAGGAACAAGGAAGCAAAAATTTGAAATTCTGAATATATTTATTTGGAACCTAGAAATTTTATCGCAGCAGGTGAGAGCAAAGGAGAACGTATCCAACAGGCAGGCATTTGACCTATCACAAGAGTTACGAAATGTACTGAAACACACGCTCCAGCAAAGCACAAATGGAAACAAGAAAGAGGACACCAGGGAAATCAGGACAACACAGGCTTGAACTTGGAAGACTAAAGAGGAAATGTCAGACAGAAAACGTGCAGTCAGAGCCGAAAGCGTGGCAGCAGGGCTCCAAAGGCTTGTTGGGAAGAAGGGAGAATATTCCATCCAACATGTGCTGCTGATTAAGAAGTGGATGACCTGGGTACTTGGCCAAGCAGGCAGACATTTCTTTTGTCAACCAGAGCACAAATATGGGGAAGAAAGGGAATATTAGACTCTTACAGGAAAACAAACACTCTACTAACAAAACCACCCTAGAAAATATGAAGTTAGTTGAAACTGAGAGTTTAAAATAAATAACTGTTTTAACCATAGGCCTTCAAGATTCTCTGTCAGGAAGTGTGGTTTTCAGAATGAAGTTTCTACCTGTGGTTCTGCTGTGAATAATGTTTACATAATGATCACATTAATGTCTTTCAACCTTTAGAACTGGAATTTAATTTTAGCTACATTAAAATGAGACAATCAAATGCAAAAGTATACAAATGTTGTCAACTTTGATAGTGGAGACGCAATGGCACAACTTAATAAAAAGGCTGAAGCGTGAGGAGGAGACTCGAGTGCCAGTGCCGTCTTTAGAGTTGGGGACTAAAGGCATTGGTCTTCAGCTCCCTCCAGTCTCCGGGGCCAGCTGGGTCACAAGCCATGTGTAACTCAAAGCAGGGAAGCACCACATAGTGATGTTTCAGAAACATTTCAGCCATGAGGTGGAGACTTCACAGTACATAGCATCACTCTATCAATACTAGATAATATCCTATATCTGGATATGTGTCAAACAGAAATCCAAGTTGGAGAAGAAAATATTCAAATAAAATTTAAAACTAGAAAACTGACTAGCATGATATTCCTGAAGAAAGTGGAAACGATATTTTATATATATATATATATCTCCACAGTGCATATAGATCTGATAATGGAATGCCCAGCAGTTTCGCCCTTTCCCTTACCCTTGGTTTTGCTTTCTGCAGTTTTAGTTCCTTGCAGTCAACCAGCATCATCGTGGTTCCATGTTCCTCTTCCAGATGAGTCCTCAGATGTTTAATATCCACCTAACCCTGTGTCTCAAAGCCAGCACCATCCACTGTGTTCCTCACTTTTCAATCCGTGTGACTAGAAAAAGAAGAAGGGTTTATTTTGAGGAAGCAGGATGGACTCTTGTTCACAGTTCTGGAGGTTTCAGTCCATGGTCAGTTCATCGTGGCAGAACGTTATGAAGGAAGCATGGTGGAGCCCAGCTTTTTAACTCATAGCAGCTAAAACCCGAAAAAGTGAGGATGAACAGAGGAATGGAAAGAGGCTGAGTATAGAGAAATCATCCAAAGCCCTGCTGCGGTGACCTACTTCCATCCACCTGAGCTTATCCGTGGGTTGGCCCATGGATGAGGTGATGATCCTTACAATCCATCAACCTCTCTGGGTCCACTTTTGAACTTGGGAGCAAGTCTCACCTCTGAGTCTTGGGGGCACTTGACATTAAAACATAACACACCTCACTTCATCTTTCACATAGTCATTTTACCATCTTACATCATCATGAGAAGGATGATATTTTGAGAAATCCCATTGTGCAATGTTTATGGTATATTGCCAGAATGCTTCATTTCATTGTTAGTTATTGTTGTTAATCTCTTACTGTGTCTAATAGCTGAACTTGATCAGAGGAGAATGTATAGAAAAACAGTGCACATGGGGTTCAAATCTATCTGTGGCTTTAAGTTTTCTCTTGAGATCTTGGAGCATATGCCCTGGTGGACAAGGAAGTACAGTGGTCTCAAACTGCAACAGTTCTTAGATCTTTACTGGCTGTATTTTATGAAGTATTGCAAATAAGCAATTTTGAGTATGAATATTTATATTGTGCCAAAAATTACACCTTTGGTAATCATTTTAATATAGAATGGAAAAATACAGAAGTCAATTTAATGCTGAGAAAATAGAAAATTATCCAGAACCATTTTGGGAGGCATACGCAAATAAGTGTGAGGAACAGTGTAGTAGTTAAATTTTAATTTTCCTTCTGTTTTTAAATTCTGTAATTCAAGACCATTGTGTCAACATTTCTTTAAAAATATGTAAACAAACAAACTCTTATTTAACAGTTGGAAAATTTATGTATTTTGTTTTCTTTGAATTTCCATTTCCTTTATATTTCTCTTCTATAAATCTTTGACTTAATATAAGCTACTTGTATATTTCTGAAAACGTTTTACTAATTACTGTCATATTTCTTTGTCACAAATATAATTTCATAAATTAAATTGTAATTATTTTTAGTTTTGGCTATATGGTTCTAAGTATTAAAAATTTTCTTCTAGATTGAATTTCATGAAAGTCCTTATCAATAACCAATTGACCAAAATAGCAAAATATAAGTTTTGAACCGTATTAAAAACAAAAAATAAAAATAATTAAAAACAAATAAATATTGAAATGAATCCCTTAATAAAAAGAATAGCCTATTTGTTGCTGAGTGAATATTAGTTATTATTGAATTGAGGTAAGATTTTCAGCCTCAATTATACTCACTTTTTTATATATTTTATTTATGCTTTGAGAAAACTTACTACCCTAAATAAATAGAGTTGGAAAGAATTTGTGTATAGCAATGTCACAAATTCTTTCAGCTTCTTCCAAGATATGTGTTAAAAATTCTTATAGTGATTTATCATTAAAATCTTTTTAATTAACTACCAGCTGATGATTCCTTCAAGTTTTTCTAAATCTTGATCTTTGCTTGTAAAAGTGTTTGTCGTCAGAGTGATTTTCTTTCTGCATTTTTGGGAAGTGTACCAGAAAGGTTTTTCTGAGCAGTACTTGGTAACAGTTATTATTAACTTTGATACAGATTTATTAATAAACATAGCAACTTTGGTTAAATACTTGCTTCTCATGCACTTTAAATATTCTGTTTTTGAAATCTCAGAACTACACATTATGGAAAATGTGACTTTATTTACTTGTTGGGCAAAACTTGTCATCATATCAAACCCATCAGCCGGATCAGATTTGCCATCTGCCGGAGAACGTTTGGCTTCATTTCTTAACTCACATGCCTGTGTTATTGTGTCTCCTCACCGACCCCGCACGTCTTGTTTCTGCTTCTAAGCTGGATAGTCCTACCGGAGTCCCGACAGATCTGAGTGGCTGGGAAGAGAGGTGTGTTTGCAGTTGTGTAAATAAGAACACAGAGATCGGGTCCGGCCATGCACAGTAAGGAAGTAAAGAGATACTTTTCCCAGCCGGTCAGTCATACCTCTAGATCTTACAGAAGCCGGGCTCCAAAAGTTGAGGAAAGGGAAAGACATAACAAAACATCAGCTACTTTAAACTGGAGATTAATTCCTAGGTATAAGGGTATAAAAATTGAGCAGTAAAATCACTAATTATTCTTAGGGAAAATATAACGAGGAGTCTAACAAAGAAATCAGTAACACGTCATAGAAAATGCTGCCTGAATTTAGGTTTTAAAGGTTGGAATGAGGAAGGCAGCATTGCATGTGTGTTCCAGAGTGACAGGGAGTTCTGGGAGAATATAGAAAGAGACAGAAAGCCAGAATAAGCAGAGAATTGTGCAAAAGACTGCCACAGACAGCAGGGAGGGGTTGGTGAGGCAGAGAGGGCCCGCTCTTTTCCTGGGTATGGATGATAGATCTCTATTTAGCTGTTTTTCATCCATTGTCAAGAACAAAAAAATCAGTTTCCAACTGAAAAAGAATTAGAGTATACAAAACAAGAGAAACCAGTGAAGACTACTGATCTCTTTTTACAAGAAGTCATTTTAATTTCAATTAAATTATCCTAGAATTCACCAAAAAGATTTAGAAACACAATCATAGAATCTTCATCAGTAATATTTAAGACATCAAGATTAACTGGGAGTTACTACAATAAGAGACCAATAATTTATTACAGACACCTCTGGGTAGATTTTAAACGCTGAGTGCTGACATCCTTGATGCCAACTCTGGAAACCTTCTGGATCTGAAAGCTGAGATAAAGGCTTTATTAGGGATCGAGGAGCTCCATTTGGGAGTAGCCATGATCTCTAGGTATTAACCATGGGGAACCAGATCTCAGCGCAAGACAAGATCCCTCTCCTAAAATCCTAGTGCCCTAAACCTGAGACATGATTTTAACTGCACTTTCTCAGCGTGTGCAGTGGACGGAGGCCACAGCAAGGTCCGCATCTTTGCCTGAGGAGCCCTTGAGGGGTCGTGTCGTTGTGTGGGGCTGGGATTACATGATCCCAGATTTCTGCTTCAGGTATGAATCCTACGCATCTCTCTGGGTGAATGCAGGGACCTGCTCACCAAGCAGCTGTTTGCTCAGTGCTTTCCTGATGCCCCCACTGGTGACTGGCACGTGGTTTGTGAGACAGGCAGTGGCGGATGCAGTGTGGTAGGTGTGGCATCCCTCCTTGGTGAGGATAAGGAATTCTCTCTCCACACCCAGGGCGATGAAAGCCATCCATGTGACCCACCTGGCTGGCCAGCGTGGCATGGGGCTTGCATTTCTGGGGTGACAATTCATCTGTGTCACATTTGTAGATTTAGAGGCACAGGACGGTGTGGGAAGTCTCCACATCATTGCCAATTCTGTTTCTTTTGTTGGATGCACAGTGTGTGAGCGATCACGCCTTTGTGCAGAGATGTGTGTGCTGCTGGCCCCATCGGCAGCCTGGGTGTGACCCTCCCTTTCTGCCACATTGGAGAAGGAGGCTGGTCAGTGTGCCCTGGTATTTTGAATATGACACTTTTGTGGCATTGTTTGTCTTTCTCTCATGGTGCCAAACCATAATGCTAAAGGGCTTGTAGGAATTTATTAGTTAAAATTCTTATAATTAAATACAGGCCCTTTTGGAAGCCGGGTGGAGTCATTCCTGAGAGGCCACTGAGGCCTGGCTCCGGGCACACCCCGAAGGGAAGCTGCGCTTTTGTGAAATCTCTTAGCTCCCTTGGTTTCCAAAGGAGGAAAGTCAGCTGTTTCATTAAGGACTGGATGTGAAAGCTGAAGTTCTTTCGCAAGGCTGACATCAAAAGGACCCCAGTGTCTTTCCCTGTGCCTCTTAGATAGCTTTTCTGTCGTAGCTGTATCAGTGGGGAGAGTGAGAGAATGCAGTGCCTCACACTCTGAGATTAAACACCTTCGCAGCTGCTGTTTCTGTTCTAACTTCATTTCCTTCCACCTGATAGCGTAAGCACCTTGCATCTTGTCAGGCGCACTCCTGCTTCTGGCTGAGCAAAGAGACTGTTTTTAAAAGCATTTTCCTGCAAATGAGTACACTCTGCCTTGTCTTTGACGTGGGCTTAGTTGCTGAATGGCTAGCTTTGTTGGACAGTGAGATAAGATTATAGCAAGGTCTGTAATAATGGTGCCACTCACAGACTCGAGGAAGGCTGTGATTCTTAGACTGCAGTGTTTGTAAATCACACAAGATCTCCCTGGCTTAACCTAAGAATGCACCTTGTCAGTGGTAGAGCTTATGCTCCAAGTTCCTGAGAAAAAATATTTTAGAAAGAATATTCTCTTCTCTTAACTGGGTAATAAATAAATCACAGAAAGGACTCATCCTGTCTAAGGAATTGTCCTGGGGGCTTTTTTAGTTTTCCTTCTGCACTTACCCTTGTGTGGAGCAGGCAGTTAGCACATCCATTGGCATCTGAAAATACTTCTTGCTGTGCTGAAGCTTCCTCCCTCCCGCTTTCCAGTTTAGGTGAAGTGGAGACCTCTGCCTGGCAGCCTGAGGGGCCCAGTCTGGAGGTTAGCGGGTGGGAGAGCCCAGGAGGAGAAAGCTGGAGTGTGAGACCAGGGAGGGCTGAGGAACCCAGAAGCTTGAAAATTGATTGAAGTGGACGTTAAAAGACAAAAACCAAAAATAAAGGAAAGTACGGCAGAGGAAAGTGTTGCTAGTCATTCTGGTTATCTTAGAGTTGCTGTCTTCTTAAGAGGAGATGCCAAAGCATTGCAGAATCAGAACTTGTGTCATTTGCTTGATATCTCCAGAGGAGTGCCATTTTTCTGCCTTTTTGCTGTACTTGCACGTGAAGCAGGATGTAACTGGGCAGCTGTAATGGTGTGGCAATCATGGGGTGCTCCTCCACAGAGAACCGACTCACCTCAAGGTGGAGACCTAGGCAACATGGTCTGAACTTGCGAGTGTCCCACGTTAGAGTGCTGGGATCCTGCTCCTGAGTTAGAGAGTTGGGGGGCGGAGCCTTTGGGAGACGCTTGGGCTGAGGGGCAGGGCTCTCCTAAAGGGGTGAATGCTCTTGTAAAAGAGATTCGAGAGAGACTCCTGCCCTGCCACCCTGTGAGGACTCACAAGAATTCCTACCTGTGACCCAGGGGTAAGCTCATTGGTCTGTCGGCCCCTCGACCTTGGAATTAAGCCATGAGATATTTATGTTATTTACCAGCCACACAGTTTATGGCATTTTATTATAGCAACCACACTTACTAAGAGATTATTAAGATCTAATTAGGAGTTTAGGAGTTTAGAAGTTGGACATAGTAACCTTATAAATAAACAAGTAAGTCTTAATATGTAAAAGAGATCCTTTGGAAAGATTGTATAGAAACATCAAATGTAGTCATAGAGAGATCATCAGGTTATTTTGCTCCATCATTGTAGCTTATAGATAAACAAAATGAGCCTCAGAAATTGAAAACTCTGGCACGAGTTTTGTTACATGAGCTAGTTTGTGTCTGTGTCTGCTGATTTGTAAATGTGAAATGCTGGTCTCCTAATATGCTTGGCATCTCCTGTAAGATGACCAGCCATAGCCAAATCTACCTTTTCAGTACATGGGGGATTTTTTCCAAACCAGAAATGCCTTTTTAGCATATGTTGTCAGTTGTGGAGCAGTAGTGAGAATAAAGCATTATGAATTGATTTATTTTATATCATAATTTTTACTCATGAAACACATTCACAGATATTTTCTTTCTTTTTTCCTCACAGATTTTTTAAGTATTAAAAAAATCAACCCCTGTGAAGTAAACGCTATGAGCTACATTTACAGATTTTTTTTATTTTAAAGAGAATAAAACCCAACAGAACAGAGTAAAACCAATCAAAACAAAGCAGTGAAAGTGGTACAGAGCTTTGAAGCAGGATAATAGGAAATCAACAATGGCTACCATAATAGATCTTGTTCTCTTCAGAATAGTTGTTCATTCTGTCAGATATAGTAAAATCAAATAAAACAAAACAGAATAAAACCAATCAAACCAGAACACTGACTAAAACAAAACAATAAATTGGAACAGATCAAAACATTGAGAATAGTACTGGATTTCAAAAACAAGATGGCAGGAAATCCCTCATATTTGCTATTCTGCACACTGTTATCCTCCTAATAGATGCTCAGCCTACCAGGCTTAGGCCTTCAGAATCATCAAACAGCACAAGCGTTTAGTTGCTTTTGTACCTCAGTTGCTATCAACTCAGCCTGGCCTCCAAACCAGCCAGCTGGTTTTCTGGTGGTGGGAGCTGCTTGCTTCTTAGCCCACTCACCCACGTGCTCACGGGAGGTACAGATTGGCGTGTTTCTTCCTGGGCCCCAAGTGGTTTGCACGACTTCTTGATGTGCTCCTCCAAGACCCAGCATGGTACAGATAAGAATCTTGAGGCTCAGAACTTAGAAGGTGCATTTAAGACAGAAGGAGCAGGTTCTGGACTCAGATCTTCTGACTCCAAATCTAGTGCGCCCTTCACGGCCACACGGCTGGCGCTTCCTCCGTCGACCGGCCTGTCCTCTCCTGCTCTTCTTACCTCTCCAGCAGCAGTTAGTTGAGCTCAGGAAACACTGATGGGAATTTTAAAGGCCAAAGGAGTCATAGCAAGGATTTTCCAAAATAATGCTGCAACCCAGGGGCAGAGCTGGCATGAGCACAGAGAGGAAGTGGACTCCGCCCCAGCAGGCTGAGGGGAGCAGGGCACGGGTCCCCGGAGCTGGGTCACAGCACCCCGAGCCGGTGCTAACCGTCAGCAGTGTTGCTTTCAGTAACGGTTATACTCACTTACTTTTATTTATTTCCTTTTTATTAAAGTATGTTTGCACTACATCATGCTTACACTGCTGGTGTGGAGCTGGGATGCGAATGGAGCACATCTTCAGCCCTTTTTACCCTTCCCCTCTACCTTTCTTTCCCTTTGCTCTAGCTATTTTTAAAAAGTATCTTATACAATCCTATAGTTGCACAGTATGTTAGAAATGATGGTCATATTCACAAGTCAGGAAGATTTGTCCCTTCTAATTATTTTGTTTGATATTGCTGCTATCTAGTCTACTGTTGTTATCTACACCTGTTGCTTCTGTAGGTGGAAATACAATACAGTGATCTGTTACTTTTCCTAGTACTCCGTGAGTAATTCAAAACTGCCCACCATAAAAGACATGGATACTACAAATTATTGCTTTATTTGTTATCTAGGCTTAAAAATAATGAAGAACATATTAACACTGATTAAGTTTAATAAAATACTGTGTCTGTATCTGTTACATTGTAAATATGCATCAAATTGAGAACAGACTCTTCTACTTTAGCCTAACATACATGCCTTTGTTGTTTCGCTTTAGTCTCACTCTGCGTTTCTATTGGAACTGCATTCATTCTGGTCAGTGATATGAGTGACTTCTTTTTAGAATTGAATTGTAACCAAGCACTGGTACATAATCTCATTCTGTGGCAGTATTGTTGGGATTAAAATGAAAACGCCAACAGTGGATATTATATATAGGAAAGAATGTCACAAGAAGTGATAATCGTTAGATTATTTCTGTATAATTGCTTTTGTAAATAGGATCCTGTGCCAGTCAGGTTTTATTAGAGAAGCAGATATAACCCAAGATATGCAAATGTGTAAGAAGTCACAATATTGGCTGAGGAAGCCTGCGGGGGGCGTCCTCATGCTGGGGCTGAAGGGTCTGGTGCAGTGTCTGGAGCTCCCTGCTGTGTTCTGAGAAAGTCCCTATCAGGAGGCCGATGGGCCTGCAGCAGAAAGCTGAAGGGTCTACTCTGGAAGACAGAAGAGTCCCAGGTGGAAGCTGAACAGTCTTCACCAGAAGCCAGGAGATGACGTCTAAGCTCAAGGCACAGACTGGGGATCCCCTGAGGAACCAGCAGCCCGTCCTCCCTCTTTTCCCTTTTCCTGTATGCAGGCCACCAGCCCAGGGCGAGCACTTTACACTCACACCACATCCGTGGCCTCCTCTTGCACAGGCTGAGGATGCTTTACAAAGTGAGGACCCTGAACCTCTGCTGAATCACTTGGTTCAACTTCTAAACTTCTCCAGCTGACATAGTGAATAACATCCGAGAGCAGGAAGGGCATGTCCCCCATGCCCCAGGCTGTAGAGCTGCTGAGTTACTTTAGCTTCTAAACCTCTCAGGTTGACACGATGCATCAGCCATTGTCAACTTGGCAGCCAGGCTCGTTTCTTTAAATCAGCCTCCAGATACAAAGACATGCTATAATTATGCTTCATGTGCATATGAATGGAAATGCACTAATTCCCTCACCAGAATAGAAGGTGAATTTTCCTTAGGTAATGCTTATTCTTATCATTTCACAACTTGAACCATTACAACACAATTTAGCAATCCTTAAGAACCAGGATTAAGTTCATCAACATTATATTATATTAGAACTATATTAGGGGAGAATAGTGCAATTATAATCCTCTCTTCTGTAGTTCATCATGGGCTCATAGCTGATATTTACAACTAACTTCTTCCACTACCCATTCTGTGTTTCCTTGGCCTTCAGCAAGCACCTCGACAGGTCTTGGTTCTTTCCCTGATGGAGTGACTCATACCTTTATTCCTGAAGGCTTTGGGCTCTGGGCCTACCTGGATTAGGTAGTTGTAATTTCCCATTGATTTTATTTTATTTTTCTCCAAACCCATTTTATTTTTTCAAAGAAAGAAAGGAAGAAGAAGAAGAAGAGGAAGAAGAGGAGGAGGAGAAGGAGGAGGAGGAAGAAGAGGAAGAGGAGGAAGAAGAAGAGGAAGAAGAAGAGGAGGAGGAGGAGGAGGAAGAAGAAAAAGAAGAAGAAAGACTACAATAAAATTTTAGAGTACATCAATCAGGGGGTAACAATGGTACATACAGTGCACATTGTCATCCCCAATCATTCTCCCAGAACACAAGACATCTGCCTTCAATTGTCCGAACAATACCAGTACCCACTGATTTAATAATGGCATGGCAATACTAAGAAGCACCCTAAGGGATCTCCTGCACTCCACGTATATTCTTTCTTTCCTCCATTGTGGAGTAGGAGTCCAATTTCCCCTTTACAGTCTGGGCCAATCACCCCTGACAATGCTGTGGCTCCCTGTTTAGCTTGTTCCTTCAGAGGCATGAGGAAACCAAAGTGACCAGGGGAATCTTAGCTTCCTGTTCAATGGTACCATGGTGGTGCTTGCTGGTATAAGCCTTTCACCCTCTGGAACTAAGACTTCTAAACCACCAAGCATAAGTATGTGGGGACAGGATGCAAAAGGTTTGCTAGTGGCTCACAAGGGTAGCGGTGAGTGGGACCATTCCTCTCCCACCCCTTGATTCCTGGACCCATGAATGCTGGCTACAGGAGGCACAGTACCATACAGTGGGTGCTGACTCAAAGCATATACAGCCTTTTGCAGTACCTTACCCCAGCCCTGCAAGCTGGAGCTGGAGCCTTAACTGCATCTTGAAAAGACCGTTCCACCTTTCTATCATTCCAGCTGCTTCTGGATGGTGGGGAAGGTGGTAAGACCAGTAAATCCCATGAGTGTGAGTCCATTGCCTCACTTCTTTGGCTGCAAAATGTGTTCTTTGGTCAGAGGCAGTGATGTGTGGAATTCCATGATCGTGGATAAGGCATTCTGTGAGTCAGTGGATGGTGGTTTTGGCAAAAGCTTTATGTGCAGTGAAGGCAAAGCCACATCCAGAATGTGTATCTATGTCAGTGAGGACAAAGTGCCGCCCCTTCCATGGTGGAAGTCATCCAATATAATCAACCTGCCACCAGGTCACAGGTTCATCTGCCCGGGGAATAGTGCTATATCGGGGACTCTGTGTTGGCCTCTGCTGTGGGCATGCTGGCATTTAGCAGTGGCTGCAGCCAGGTCGGCCTTGGTGAGTGGGAGTCCGTGTTGCTGAGCCCATGCATGTCCTCCAGCCCACTCTAAGGGTGCTGTTCCTTTCCAGCCAGTGCCCTCATCTTTGCTTCAGGTGCCCTTTGAGGCTGAGCATTAAACTTACATCGCAGTTCAGCCAAGCGAGTTATGAGGAGCTGTGTCTGGGTGTCTGCAATCTCAGCCTTATGCTTGAAAGAGAGGAGATTTTCTTTGAGGACACACTGAGAAGCGTTTAAATTCCTTATTTGTGTCTGGAGCTGGGAATTTGCATCTTTGAGCTCCTTATTTTCCTGTGGTGATTTGTCCTCGTGGCCGGAAGACTTCAGTCTTCCCGTGGATGTTTTGAGCTCATTGTTTTCTTCCTGGAGTTTGTTCAAGCAGGCGGCGGCCAAGCAGCCAGTACCGTTCCAGTTCCTGCCCTGCCAGAGAAAATCAAGAGTTTCACGTACAGAGTCACTAAATTCCTGATGCTTCACAAGTGGGGAATTAAGATAATGAAATGGATCTGCATAACATACTAGATTACACAGTTCAGTGTACCCCACAGAAGTAGTGGGAGAGGCCATGGCACCTTTAGGTCTCATCAAATTGCAGAGCCAACTCCAGGAACCCCTAAAACCATTAAAAAATGCTGTCATTATAATTCTGTTTTGTAAACAGGATCCTATGTGTTGTTACAGCACTCATATGTGTAATGTCCTTTTTCTTTTCTTATTAATCCTGGAGAGCCACTTCCCGGCTTGCTGCAGCTGCTGAGCATGATTTATTGGCAGATGAGCAGTTTCATGATGAGATGATACAAGAAAACACAGGCATTCACTCGTCAGTCTCCTTGGACAGAAGCTCGAGTGTGTGTAATAGTACTGGCTTTATACAATGTTCCTTCATGAGCTTTTCTTATACTGGTTGGGAGGGAAACTTTTCTACTTGGGCTCAGCTTCAAGTGCTAGAAAATGTTTCACAGTTTTAAGTAGTCACTAATTTACACAGATTCGTGGAAGTGAACACAGGAGCCCTAACTGGTAATAAGCAAGTCCATGGTCTTGGTTGCAATACCCTACCTCCTCACTCTCCTTCATTTTGCTTCCTCAGTACCTGAGACAGTACTGCTGCCTTCTGGGACTAAGCTACAACATAGCTCTGGTGCATTTTGGTTTTATACAGCTTGACTGTTTGGGGAGACCTTTCCAGAATCAGGCATAATTTACCTATACCTTACTCTATTCCATGGAGTTTTCCATTATATTATACCACTGTAAAAATTGTTATTTGGCCCCCAGGTAATGTATATTTAGATTAAGGCACACTCATATTCTAGCATGCCAACTCAAAAAATGGGATTCTAAGCAATGTGTATAATGGGGGAGGTGGCAAATATTCAGTAAAAAGTTTGACTTTTTGAAAGGCTGACCCTCTAGACTCCTTCAATTGTATCAGTTACTATGTCAACTGTACTGAAATCCTAATTAGTTGAATGATTAACTCCCCCCTTTATCAATTTCTGAATTAAAATCAATTTATACAAGACAAAAACTGCAAACTGAGTATCTACCAGGCTTATGGAGAAGCTATTTTGGGTGTTAGAGCTGGCTTACTTTGCCGTTCATATATGCCCCGTTGATTTTTATTTGAGGTTTAGCTTGTGCTGCAGTTAATCAAACTTAAGTTCTATTTGTAAAGACCATGAGACAGCAGAAATGTCTAAGTAGAAGAAGAAATCATGAGATGCCATGGTCTTTTGATTTCCAGTGGAGGAGTGGAGGTTAGTTAAAGGTCAACTCAATGAAAGAAAGTCTTGTGATCTGCAGAAGTTTGCTAAGGTAAAACTGTAGACTCTTGCTGAGAACACCTTTATCCTTCTAAACTGCCAACATTATTATAATGATTCCAGCAGGATGACCAGGATGCTATAATATTTAATGTGTGAAACAGGCAACTAAATGTGAGTATCATGGTGTGAGGTGTATTAAACAAAAGGATTTGTAGTCAGGCAGCCTGGTTCCTAATCCCAGGCCTGCCTCCTCAGGAAACAGATAACCTGCCCTGGCATAATTTTATCATCTGTAAAATTGGAAATAATTTTTAATGCATCACTTTGTCGAGCTGTTTTAAGTAGTAAAATGATGCGCATAAATTGCTTAGCAAAGGTTCTACTCATAGACCTCCATGGCGACATGTTACCAAGCGTGGGATTTCTATTAAGACAGGCCTGCTGTCCCCCAGATACACCCTGGCTCCATGGCTACCCCAAACACCTGCAGCCTGCCCAACCTTATGAGCCACGTCATGGCCACTCTGGGAGATCCTTTGCTTTGACTTCAGCTGCAGCCTTTCCCTGATGACCACACCCACGGCCTCTCTGGATGGTCTTCCTCTCTTCCCCCCTTGTTCAGGGTTTACTGTGATGCATGGCCCCCCATTATTCCTGAATAAGCAGCACCCCATCCCTTTAGTGGGTTCAGCCTGTGTGCTGTTCCTCTCTGCACTGCAGCATACCACGCTTCTGGGCGGTATAGTCTTGCTGGTCATAGTTTCCATCCTGAGTACACTGAGCCGGAGCACTAGCCACTGGTAACAGCAAAGTCCTCTGGTGCTGGATTCTGAGAGCAGCTAGGACCAGTAGCCCTGGAGGCGATTAGCAGCAGAAGAAGACGGAGAACAATAAAGAATAGCAAGCAGCCATTGTCTTTGGTTCCTGGAAGACTTTGCAAGGCCCCCTGGTAGCTGATTTTTGAGCAGCAAGGAGGGCTATTAGTCCTGAAAGAGCTAACAGCTGTGGCATTTAGAGCCCAGGGCTGTTAACTCCAACAGAGTTGCACTTTGCCAGTTTGTGATTTCTATGTGAATTGAGCAAGAACCCTCAGATAACTGATAATAGCATGGAGCTGGTATGGGATGCTTTCGTGTGGAGGGCGCTGACCAAGAAGGCAGACAGTGACAAGTCATCAGCTGGTTTAAGAGGCAGACCATATCTGACTCCCATCTGGTCATGGATAGGAGTGCACATTAACTGGGGACCCTGTGTGGCAGCACATGAAGAAGGCAGGCTGGGGAGCCACCCCCCCAAGGGGCACAATTGGGTGCATGTGCTGATAATAACAGTCTTGTTTTGTTTTTCTAAAATAGTGTTATTATGTTAAAATATTTTAACAAACTACAGATAGATTGAGCTATTTTTAAACTGGTTATCATGAAATTTATGAAGATGAAAACTTGAATTACTTTTGGGATTCTTTGATTTTTCATTTCTAAAGCATGATTATGATACTTTGTGTTATAAGAATCACTCAGCTCTTAGGACAGAATATCAAATCTCAGTGTTCTGATCTGTCATGCAAAATTTTGTTCCAAATTCAGAAAGATATTTTTCATTCCATATACACACTATATATATATATATATATATATATATATATATATATATATATTATATAGTATATCATGTGAGTATATGAGTATATTCTATGAATATATAGTTTTATCTGATTAAATGTTAAATTTGCAGATATATTCTGTAGCTACTCCTGAAATATCCATCTATCCTTTTTTCCAGAGTTCTTGTCTATATGATCAAAAGATAATAGTATATATTATCAACAAACAGTAAATTTTTCTAGAGTCTGTATTTTAATCTGTGTTTGTTTACCATAGACTGAGTGGTGAATGCAAAGCCTTAAGGTAGCCGAGCCTCACTGCCGAGCGGTGGAGGAGCCTCCCTCCTGCCATGGCTGGGTCTTCCTGGATGGTGCCAGGAGTCTAAAGACCTGCTCTGCTACACAGTGCCACTCATGGAGGAGGCGCCAATATTTACAGAAATGTCCCTTGGGGATATTTACGCAGCACATTAGCCTGTTATAATCTTAAGGAGCCCTGCAATCTATTTGTTGGATACAATGTTTCCCTTTTAGTGGCATAATACCTTCGGTACTTTGTGCCTGACAGAGCATGATTTTGTAACATTGTCCTGGATTATAATGCTTCAGCTAGATGCAAGAGAGTTTGAAATTTTTGACAGTCTTTAGAATCATTTTGGGATGAAAAGAATTGGGCTTGAGTCCTTACTCTACAATTTACAGTCAAGTAGCATGTGGTAAGTTATTTCATTTCTCCATATCTTGATTTCCTCTCTTACAATAGCGTAAATATTTAATACTGACCTATATAATTTTATAAATACTGTGCAGCTCAATGTGGGTCAGAAGCAGAGCACACTGTTCTCGAGGATTGGCACAGACGTGGTTCTCTCAGCTCAGGACTTCTGCTGTGGTTTGGGTGTGCTCTGTTCCTCACTGTCCCAGTGTCAGCATGGCTTTCGGTGGAGTGATGTTGGAGGTGGTAGCCTTTGAGAGTGGGGCTTGGAGGAGGTGCTCAGGCCACGACAGCACCACCTCCCACGGTGGGTGAGTCTTCAGGTGAGGTCTCTCGGAGGAGTGCTGTGATGGGAATCCCTGTGTGGACCACACACTCTGGCTTCCTGTTGAGGTGGGGTCCTTGGCCCCACCACTGCCATGCAGCGAGGTGCAGTGCGATGCGGTCCAGAGATGCTCACCAAACCTGGGCTGGAGCCACCAACACCAGTAGCTAAATGAACTTTTCCACCCAATAGCCTGCTTCCGAGGTTTCCTCATGGTGATGAACAGTCTCTCTGTCATCCCTACGGGAGCATCTGCTCCTTCCACTGAGGTTGAGGTGTACGAGGGTCTACACATTTCTGCTTAGTGAAATTTTTGGTTTTAATGGACTGGTAATATATTTAGAGTAGCTTATTCCCTGAAAATCCTAGATTGCTAGTGTTTGGCTCTTTTTTTGTAAAAAGTGCTGTCAAATAACTATGTAATTGTTTATATAAATTATACAAAGCAAAAATAACAAAGTACAGAAATTATAATAACATAGAATATCTTTTTTGTTATATTAGTAAGTGAATAAAACAGATTACCAAACAATATAACAACATGTTTATCTTAAAAATATGAATAAAAAGAAGAGTTTGATAGGAAAAGTAGACCAAGAATTAGTGTTGGTTTGGTCTCACTGGTGAGTTGATGGCTTTGGCTTATCTTCCTGTCCCACATTCTTCCCTGGGACTGTGGCACATTCCAGAGCAGAATAATCAGCCAGGAGAACAGTCTTCCCTCTGGTGGCAGAGCAGAATCAGTGTGAGTCATCCAGTGAAAGTCACCCAGAGCAGCAGTGTGTGTCCTGGGGTGACTGCAGCCTTTCGGCCAGCAGGACACTGGCTTTCCTAGAGTCCAGTCCTCAAGGTTGGGGGAGGGCTGTGGCCTCCAGCACTCAAGTTTACCTGATGGGTTCCTAAGAGAGGAGAAGACATTCGTTAGTCCTCACACCCTGCAGGGTTTTTCTAGAAATTCCTAACGTTTGTATTAGAAACTGTGCAAAAGGAATAAAATAAGAGACAGTGAGAAACGAGCTTGTGAAAACTGTGAGCAAGTTTGTAGAATTGAGCTGGCTAAGAAAATGTGGCTCTTGGATGGCTGTTTCTAGAGATTCTTCCATATCAAGGGGGTCAGGTCAGTGACACGGTAGCAGTATAAACCTATAAATATATGTCATCTCATACAGATAACATTTGAAAGATTCAAGGACTCATCAAATATTACCCATAACACACTTGCAGCACTGAGAGCATAACCCAGGGATATAGTCCATTTGAGATGGCAATTAATTCTAGCTAAGGAGTAAATAATACAGCTAACAACACATATGGGTATTTCCAAAATGCTATTATTCTTTCTTATTCATATTTTCCTTTGTCAGAAAAAATGAAAGGACAGCTCCAGGTTGTTTTTCCAGACCACCCATGGCATGGCTAAAGCCAGCCGTGGTATTGATGCTAAGGACGGGAGGGCCAGGGAGACTCCTGGTTTGCGTCACTGTGAGATTGTTAATTCTCTACTATCCTTGTGGCTTGTTGCACTTGGGGGCTAATGAACCTTTTTGCTAGGATGAAGCTTCGGGGCTAGCTGGCCGGTCACCAGGCCCGCGCGGATGCGTGGTGCATAGACCCACATGCTCCACACAGTAGGAAGTTTGTAAATATGAGTAGATTATATGATTTTATACTTTTAAGAGAACGATTAGTTTGATTTTTTTAATCATTTAGCAAAGAAACCACACATTCAATCATGTCTTGTTTCAGGCCTCTGCGGTGGTTTCTGACCCTGTGGGGGCTTGGATTTCACCTTGTTGGTCAGGAAGGTTAAAGGGGATTTCAGCACAAGCCAGTCCGAGACCAGAGCCCTTCGGTTCTTTGCGTAACTCGCTGGCTCAGCTCACGTCTCCTTTTCCTTCTTTGATTAACGTTCGTCCTGACCCTCAGCCCTCTGCTTCCTGAGTGTCCTTACTCTCTCCCCGCCTTGCTGCTCCTTTCCCCGCGTGGCTCCAAAGGCCATTTTCTTCCTGCAGAGCCTGGGACAGGCCTTGCTCATTTTGCTCCCTTTCCTTCCCATCAAGTCCTTCTTCTCCCTCCCAGGGAGCTGCTGGGACACTTCTATCCCTGTGCACCTGTGAGGCTCATTCAGGGGTGTCTGTGTTGGCGGCAGAGAAGCGACTCTCCAGGGCAGTGGATGTGAAGTGCGGCTGGTGCCTGCCGTGCACCGCAGAGCTGCAAGCTGGCACCTGTCGGGGTTCGGGACAGGTGGATTTGCTTGTGGAGCCCAGGGTGCTGTGCGCAACCTGCTTTGGCACATGGAGCACCAGGAAGGTGCCACAGGGAGGTGCCATCTGGTGTGTAGACCCAGGCTGGTTAGTGTGTTTCAGGATGGTGAGGAGGATGCCGATTCTAACAGAAAAGTTACAATAATTCCTGCCCTCTCCCCCAGCCAATTGACGCCCTTTATTATTGTCAGACTAGTTCCCCACGTTTCTTACTTTCAGCATCATATCCTTCCTCAGAAACTTCCAGAAACTCCAGTCACTGAACTCCACAAACTCTGACTCCTCAAGCACCTGAGTCAACACTGAGAAAGCCCTGAGTTTCTGTACCTTCTGCCAGCTTTGCTCCCTTCTCCTCCTCAGGTGTTAATGTATTTGTATTCTACGCTAACATAGTTATCTGAACTTTTCTCATTTTAGAGCAGCTCAAATCAGGTTTTCCAGGAAGGCTCACTTTATTGGTATAGCTGGAGCTATAATTTCCAAATTTTCAGTGGTCTTTGGTAAAGGTTGGCTTTAACTTTATCGTGTTTTTATGTATTTTAATCCTACACAAAATTTCAAACCTATGCATAAAACTTGCATATAATAGTGGTGTGATATGGATTTTCAATACATGTAAACATTGTGTGACTTTTACATCAGCTTAAACATGTCTTTCTCTGCAAACACTTACCATTTCCTTACGATAAACACTTCCAAGGTTCTTTTCTCTGGCTTCATAACATGCGTAGTGTAATACTGTGACCTATAATCATCCTGCTGCACCACAGAACATGGCAACATTTACTCTTTTCTGAATATAACTTAGCACCATCTATCACACATCCCCAGCTCTTCCCAGCCTCTCATAACCAGCACTTGATTTTCGGCTTCTTTGAGATGCTGCTCTTATGCCCGGGAGCGTGTGGTCTTGTCTGTTTACTTCACTTAATATATTGATCTTCAGTTTTAACCATGTTGTCAAAAATCACGTGATTTTGTTTTCATGGTTGAATGTTATACCCAGGGAAAAATTTTGCTATGACTTACCCATTTCCTGAGACTCTGTGGTAGACCAATGAATTTGGCAGAGGGAAATTCAAGGTAGCCCAACATTCTGTCTTGGAATGAATATTGTTGTTGCTTTTAGTCACATATATAGTAAGAATTGGGAACTAAACTGCATAAATATTTTAAAAAAATAAATTTTATCTTTAAAACACACATGTGTAATATTGGGGTCAGAGGAGGTGTGGTTATGGAAGATGTTAATTCTATTAATAAGAAACTAGGATAAGATGAAATATACCTTGAGGATATCAGGAATAGCTAGACCCTACCCACTGTAGGCTGATGGTGCAACATTCATTTGAGAATGGTGCCCCCTCCCCAAGTATTCTGCTAGGGAATTGCATTCCTGAGATTCATTTCATCATGCTCAGCTATTTGGGAACTCATGGTGATAGACTTTGGTATCATCCATGTAATGCTAATTTTTCTGACATCCACAATGCAAGAGTTATGGAGTCAATGAGGCTTCGACCTAGATTTCAGTGGAAGGCCTGGAAGGCCTGGCCAGGGGACACTGAGACAGAGGTATGTGAAGGTGTATAAATGAAGGCAAAGGTACAGTGGATACCTCAGGGGCTGCAGATACTAGGAACATGTGCTGAAGGAAGCTGTGAGCTATGAATGGGGCCAGCCCAAGAGTGAAGCCATGAGGGCAGCGGCCAGTAAGGGAACAGAGGAGGGCAGCTCCATGAGCTGCTATAGGTGTTAATGTTTGCTCTGGTAGGTTTTGGACTCACTGCAGTCCATTTTGTTTCTGTTGTCACCCCTTTATTTTAGAATGGTGGTGTTTATCCAGTGCCATTGTATCATGAAGCTAAGACTCTTGTATTTTTAATTTATGGGCATTTACAGCTAAGAGTCTATCCTGAGTCTCAGAGGAAATTTGGACCGATGCTCTTGAGTAGTACTAGGATTGCTAAGACCTTTGGGGAGGGAATTAGTACATTTTCAATTTTATGCAGGATAGATTTATCATGTTAGATAGAACTACTAACTTGCTATTGTTTTATGTAGAGATTAAAAATGGTTTAAGGAGACACAGTTAGGTGTCAGGTTGACAAAGGGTGGACTGTGATGACTAATTATACTTGTCAACCTGAATGGATGAAGAGATGCAGAGCGGATCAGTGAGTACACTTAACGGGTGTACGTGTTCCAGGAAGTTACGCAGATGTGGGTTTGGCTCCCTTCCTTGCTGGTCTCTTCCCTTGAGTGAGCAGATTTGGTCTGCCATATCCTTGTACTGTGATGTTTTGTTTAGTTTTTCTCAGAGCTTAGCAGGCCATGGACTAAATCCCCTGAAGCCATGAGCCAAACAAATCAGCCTCTCCTTATGGAAGCTGGGAGTGTCAGGAATTTATTCTTAGCACTAGGAAAGCAGACCGGTATAATGTATTTTATTTTTATATTTTTGTTTCCCATGTTTTTAAAATTTCATAACAAAATTAATGTTTTTAATAATGTCTTGAGGTGTTTCCCTACCAGTTTCAGAATAGTACGTCTTACTTTGGAGTATTCCATCCACTTTGTTTTATTTCTGTATATGTTGAAAAATATGGGTCTAGTTGGGGGGGGAATTAGTGCCTACTTCAAATGAGTATCTAATTTTCCCAGCACCATTTATCAAAAGACTGTTCTTTCTCTAGTGCATGTTGTTAGCAGCTCTTAAAGAAGAGCTGGAGGAGATGCACTTGTTAGCGGTGCACATTCGCTTCTGTTCCACAGACATACGTGTCTGTTCCTACGCCAGTCCCAGGAGGCCCTGGTTACTATAGCACTGCAGTGCATGTTGAAGTCAGGCAGAACAAAGCCGCTTGCCTTTATTCTTTTTCTCAGGGTCATTTGGACCATTTCTGATTGCTTGTGTGTGTGTGTGATTTCATACAAATTTTAGGAATTTTTTCTAGCTCTGTGAAGACCGTCACTGCTATTTTAATAAAGAGTGGATTAAATCAGTAGGTTATTTCTAGTCCCATGATCATATTAACAAAATTAATTCTTCTAGTCCATGAAAGTATGATGCTGCATTTTTGTGCTTTTTTCAATACTTTTATCAATTTTTAAAAAATTTCATTGTTTAGATCTATGTTCTCTTTGATTAAATATATTCCTAGGTTTTCTTTTTCTTTTTTGTGGCAATTACAAAAGGAGTTGATTTCTACATTCCCTTTCAGATAATTTTTTTTGAGGACATCTCTCTTCTGTCAAAAACCAGACAAGAACCAAACAACAAAAGAAAGCTACTGGCCAATGTCCTCAGTGAAAATAGGTGTAAAATTTCTCAGCAAATACTAGGAAATAAATCCAACAGCATATTAAGACTGTTTGCCATGATCAAGCGGAACACCTCCCAAGCTTGCAAAGATGAATGTGTATTCAGTACACACAGGCCGCTCAATACGCTGTACCACAGCAACAGAACAAAGCACAGCAGCCACGCAATCACAGCAGTAGGTAGAGAGAAGACCTTTGCTGAAACTGTGCACCTCTTCTGATAAGCAGCCTGAGAAACTATGTGTGGAAGGAGTGTGTCCCCACACAATGAAGGCCTCATGTAACAAGCCCTGGGCTAACATCATAATGAACGGAGGAAACCTGACACTTTCTCTCTAAAATATGGAATAAGACACGGAAGTCCTCTCTCACCACTGTCATTCAACATATTACAAGAATTCCTAGCCATGATGATTATTTAAGGGAAAGAAATAAATGGCATCCAAACAGGAAAAGAGGAAGCCAAATTGTTACTATTTGAAGGTGATAATTTTAAGTATAGAAAATCCAAAGACTGTAGCAAAAAACTATGAGAAACAGTAAATGACTTCAGTGAAGTTGCAATGTATAAAATCAACATACGAAATTTATCAGCGATGCTACATCTGTGTATAAACTTTACACCCGTCCTGCCTGTGTCTAATAATCATTAACTTTAGATGAGGACATAATTTCACTTTAAAAAAATCAGTGTGGAAAGTCTTCATAGTTCCATGGATGTGTGTAAATAATAGCACTGCAGCAGACAATGATCTAGAAAGAGTTTTATAATGTAATGCTTAATTTTTAAGGAGTAGCTAGTCCAACTCGTGCCCCTCTCCCAGAAAACAAGCATTGGGAATAATTACACCCTCCTGGCTGAGCTCTGCAGCCCAGGACTTGATGTCTAGCCTGCTCAAGTGCTCCAAGTGGGTGTTCTCTGGTAGGACGTGACAATGGTTCCAAGGGTTGGAACATCCAGTTCTTTCTAGCAGATGTCGGTGGCTCTGTTCATGTATTTTAAATGCCTTTTTGCTTTTGCTCTGAAGTATAATTTCCTGGGTGGGACACTATCTTTAAAGTTAAAATAACCTGGGTATTTCAAATTCTCTAATGTGTAATTGTTAGGAGAAGTTCATGATTTATATGCTTAACAGACATATAAATCAACACAGCGCTCCAAACACTCACATCCTCTTCAGAGAGCCTGTTCAGCCGCTGCTGAGTGCCTGCCACCCACAGGATACTCACGGGAACCAGCTACAGCTTGAGATCAGGGATCTAAGTTTGGCTAATCAGATTCTTTCTCCTAGAAATTTGGAATTATGACACAAGAACTCTCTCAACATAGCAATTGACTCCTTTGTAAAAGGGGAGATAAATCTGGTAACACAGAGGGAAAAACAGTAGAGACATCAAGCCAGAAACAGAAATCAGACTTTATAGCGTGGTAAAGAGAGGAAAAACCAGAACTATATGATAGAGACAGAGAGACTGACACACAGGGACCTATAGAAATGCGAGACAATCAGAGTTAGGGATAGAAAAGCAGGGAAAGGGTAGGGAGAAGGAGAGGAGGAGAAAGAAAGAGAAGAGAGTAAGGAAGTGAGCAGGGAAGCGAGGAGAGGAGAGAGGAGGAGAGAGAAGAGGAGAGAGGAGAGGAGAGAAAGGAGGAGGGAAAGAGAGGAGAGGAGAGAGGAGGAGAGAGGAAACGGAAGAGGAAAACGAAGAAGAGAGAAGAGATAGAAGAGGAGAGAGTAGGAGAGAGGAGACAAAAAAGGAGCGAGGAGAGGAGAGGAGAGGAGAGGAAGGGGTGTCCCAGAGCCAGCCAGGGCTCCAGTGCCACCCACCACCACCAACCAGGAGGACAGAGACAGAGCCCTGGGAGTGGGCAGCTTTGCTAAATGATTCCAGCGTGAGGCAGAGCCCAGCTCTGCTCTATGTTTGTCTAACTCAAGAAACTGCATCCTCTCTGCTCTGTGCCTCTGCTGTGTGTTTCCTGGATTATGTGTATTTGCAAGTTCCCAAAGCATTTTAACAGTCATTTACATATTAAATCTACAATGATAACATTTTTGCTAAATGATATCAAAAATTTTCCATTGATTTTGTACATGTAGAGTTTTTTTTGAGACAGGGTCTCACTATGCAGTTCAGGCTGGACTTGAACCCACTATGAAGCACAGGTTGTCTTCAAACTCATGGTGATCCTCCTGCCTCATCCTCCAGAACGCTGGGGTTACAAGCGTACACCACCATCCCTGGCTTACATTGTAGTGTTTTATTAAGTTCGTTGGTTGATACAAATAATTCATCAGTATTTAAAGGAATTCTTAATAACAAGAATTATTGACAATAACAAAGACCCAAATAGTGGTCTGTCATGTTCTAAACCATGTTTAGAAATATGTACTTTTTCCCCTTGAAACTGACCTTGATTTGCTTTAAACTTAAGTAAAAAAAAAAAAAGGTAAAGAAATAATAATTTGGCATGTTGCTATGATAATTTAGTGTTTTAGGTACAGTTTCATTAGTTTTACAGTTTGCTTCATTGAGTTTGTTAAATTCTTTCACTATTCCAACTATGTCAGATCTATATTCATAATGACTCTAAAACTGATTTTAATGCCAGTATAGACATGGGAAATATTAGGAAAATAATTTAAGAATATTAGGTTGTCTAATACTCTTCTCTCTAAAAAGTTCCCCATATTATTCAGATTTGAGAAGCATTTGAAATAAACCGTGGCTCTGATTCCCAATGAAAGCTTGTTTTTGGCTCATTTTATGTTTTAAGTATTCTTATGTTCTCAAATTTATTCACTATATTCAATATTTACTTATTCTGTGGCAGACCTTCTTAAGGCTCAGATAAATTTAGATGACTTCTGTTTTGAGCAGTTCATGGGAATCC
>PVLA01014907.1:0-27976 GCA_004027455.1 Hydrochoerus hydrochaeris
TTTGAATTGTTTTCTTAGTCTCTATTGCATTAATTTCTGTTCTGATCTTTATAATTTCCTCCCTTCTTTTGGCTTTGGGCTTGGCTTGCTCTTCTTTTTCTAGATGTTTCAGGTGTAATATCAGGTTGCTTATTTGTGTTTTTCTGTTTTCCTAATATGGGAACTCAGTGTAATAAATTTTCCTCTGAGGACCACTTTTATAGCATCCCACAGGTTCTGCTAAGTTGTGTTTGTATTTTTGTTTGCTTGTAGATATGGTTTAATTTCTTCTTTAATTTCCTCTGTGACCCACTTATTGGTCAAGAGTGCATTATTTCATTTCCATGTGTTTGTGTGGTTTTTGCAGTTACTTTTATCATTATTTTCCAGTTTCATGGTTTTGTGATCTGATAACATGCATGGGATAATTTCAATTCTTCTGCATTTACTGAAATATGTTCTGTGGGTTAGTATATGGTCTATTTTAGAGAATGTCCCATGTACTGTTGAGAAGAATGTATATCCTGATGTTGTTTGATGGAACACTCTGTATACATCTATCAAATCCATTTGTTCACAGGTGTGATTCAATTCTGTTATATCTTTGCTGATTTTCTGTCTAGTTGATGTATCCCTTTGTTTCAAAGGTGTGTTAAATCCCCTGTTATAATTGTGTTATTGCCTATTTGATTTTTCATTTCTGTTAATACTTGCTTTGTGTAGTTGGGTGCTCTGGAATTTGGTGCATAAATATTTAAAATTGTTATCTCTTCCTCTTCCAGTTTTCCCCTAACTAATATGTAATGACCTTCTTTATCTCTTTGGACCATTCTTGGTTTGAAATTCACATGGTCTGCAAACAGAATAGCTACCCCCACTTTTTTTTTGAGTTCCTGTTGCATGGAGTATTGTTTTCCATCCTTTGACTTTCAGTCTATGTGTTTCCTTTTGGATTAGATGGGTTTCTTGTAGACAGCATATGGTTGGATGTTGTTTCTTGATCCATTCTGCCAATCTATTTCTTTTAGTTGGTGAAATGAGGCCATTTACATTAATAGTTATAACTGTCATATATTGGTTTATTGTTGACATGTTATGTTTCTGATGTTGTATCTTAGCTTTCCATTCTGTTTGTCTGTCTTGCTTAGTGGCTTTTTTCCCTATGTGTATCTAGAATGTCTTTCAGTATTCTTTGTAGGTTTGGTTTGGTGATCATGAAGTTCTTTAGCTGTTCTTTGTCATGGAAGTATCTTATTTCTCTATCCATTCTGAAGGACAGTTTTGCAGGGTACATCAGTCTGGGTTGGAAGTCGTTTTCTTTAAGGTTCTGAAAAACTTCACTCCATGCTCTTCTTGACTTCATTGTTTGTGTTGAGAAGTCTGCTGTGATTCTGATAGGTTTTCCTTTATAGGGGACCTGTCTTTTCTCTCTATCATCTTTTAATATTCTGTTCTTATGTTGGATTTCCAGGATGGTGATTATTATATGTCTGGGTGTAGTTTTGTTTTGGTTATGGGTATTTGGAGTTTTATATGCCTCACTAATCCATATGTCAGTTTCCATATTCATGTTTGGAAAGTTTTCAGCTATTTCTTCTGTAAATAGCCTCTTGATATCATTTGTGTTTTCCCTTTCTTTTTCTTTTATCCCTATTAATCTTACATTGTTTTTCTTTGCATCATCTTGGGGCTGTTGAATTGTTATTTCCTGATTTCTTGTTATTGTTAGAAGACCTTTCCTTTCCTGTTCACTAGCTGCAATCTTATCTTCAAGGTCTGAGATTCTATCTTCACCCTTGTTGAGTCGGTTTTTGCAACTTTCATTAGAGTTTTTGGTTTCCTGTATATCTCTTTGAATCTGCTTAATGCATTCTGTTTGTCTCTTAAACTGTTCATTCAGGGATTCTATCATTTTGCTTTGTTCCTCTAATTGTTTAGCTGTGTCTTTGTTGGATTCATTCCGTATTTCTTTGACTACTTTTATCATTTCTTCTTTTACCTGGGAGAATATTTCTGATTTGAGTTCCCTCATAGCTTCCCATACTTGCTTCTTTATTTCAGTTGATATCATTTCATATGTTTCAGGTGTGTGTGTAATATTTGCTTCTATGTACATGGCTCTTATTTCTTGGGATGGGTTGGAGGCTTGAGATTGCATTTTGGTCTTTCGTTTTTGTCATTTTCCTGTATTTCCATGTTTCCAGCAATTTTCCAGTGTTTTCCCTCGCAGCACAGCACCAGCTTGGCTCCCCCTTCGGTGGGCCTGGCTCCCCTGGTTGAATGGTCGCTGGGCGCAGTGCACTCAAGCCTGCAGAACCTGGAGCCTAGTCCAATGACCCAAGGGGGCTGGGCAGGCACCCAGTCTTTGGGATTGATGGTCCCAAACTTTTCCACACCTGCCCTGGCAACCTGTTACTCATCTTGTCTCATGGCACAGCATCAGTTTGGCTCCCCCTTTTGTGGGCTTGGCTCCCCTGGTTGAATGAAGGTCGCTGGGTGCAGTCCACTCAAGCCTGTGGAACCTCTGGAGCCTAGTTCAGTGAGCCAAGGGGGCTGGGCAGGCACCCAGTTGCTGAGATCAATGGTCCCCAACCCTTCTGGGTCTGCACTGGCGATGTGTAACTCACCTCGCAGTGCATGGCCCTGGCTTGGCCATTGCGATGCTAGAGGGTATCTGAGGATCCTTTCCAGCCCTCAGTAAGAAGAAATCACAGAAACAAGAAGTCCACCCAGCTCCAGCCTCTCTGCACTCATGAGGGAGATTGTCACTGTGCCTTCTCTCCATAGTTCCTGAACAAAGTAAAGTACTATTAACTCACAGGTGTCTCAGGGTTGAGCTCTTTTCCCTGGAAGCTAGGGATCTGTGATTTGCTGCTTACATTCTAGGAAGAAGAGCACATCTTTATTTATGGTCCTAGCAGTTAATAAAGTTGAACAGTTTTGCCATGGGTCCTGTTTCCTGGCATCCTACTCCAGATATACACATCTCCTAACATAGTCTGTCCATTTCTCCAGGGACGTAGTCTCAAGCTTATCTGTAAGGGCAGGTGCAATCACACTTGAGTTTATAGTGGCAAGTAACTAAAATCTCAACCTCTCATTTATATTGCTTTAAAACTTATATGTTAAAAAAAGAAAAGTAAAGGATATATGGTCTCTATTTGGTTCTAAACCAATACATTACTGGAAGTGGTTTTATTTTGTTTTCTCCTCTTTTGTGTGGAGCCAAAGGAAAGGCAAGCCACACAACACCACATGCCCTGAAAAAAACAATGCCCTGAAAAAAACAATGGTGGAACTGTGGAAGAAGAGGTTTGGCTCCAGGAGATCCAACATGAAAATGACTGGAGGGTCTAAGAAGCAGTTTTATTAAGCCTCTTCTAATGACTATGCTGTTCTGTGTTAGCTTGACTATATTCTTATTTATACTTTGTACATGCTACTGTACATTAGCAATGTAGTAAATTAAAGAGATGAAATTACATGACATCCCGAGTCATAGCAACCTAAAATGTGATAGTGCTTGTCCTTTATTGTTGCCTCTAAACCATGTGATTTTAGATTTTTAAAGACTATATGTTTAAAAAACACTCGATCACCCCTCAAATAAACAAGCACACGAAATGAATAAATAAGAAATAAGGTGATCTAACAAACAAGCCCAAACTAAACAGAATCTGCACTTCAAGAGTGCTACCACCAGAGGGTGCCCCTATCAAAGCCATGCTAACTTTTTTTTTTTTTTGGATCGTTGATCTTTGTTCCCTCATTTTCAAGGGATATATAATGGTGACTATTTGTATTCAATAATTCAGTTATGTATTACTGAGCTCTTTTTATATTCCAGGTATTGTTTCACCTTTGGATATGTTCTTACGTAGGAGAAATGGGACTTAGGCTTGGTACTACCATCTCCTTTAGCTTTTCTCTGGGATCTCTGTTGCTATAAATCTTAGCCATGAACAAAACTTTACCTTAAAAGATACAACCTTTCAAATTACTGAAAAATGTACAAAAGTAGGTTAATCAAATATATTTTAGAATTGTGGATTTGTTTATATACTTTCAGCTGTAAATTGTTCTTGACCTTGAAAATTAAAAAGCTGTAAGAACAGCCTGGTTAATTTACTTAGAATTGTCTCAAGTTTATCCTTCTTTATGGGAAAATTGTACGTCATTGTATAAAAAGCCACATATTCTTTATCTATTGATCAGTTGATGGCCATTTGGGCTCTTTCTAAGATTTAGCTATTACAAACTGTGGTGCTATAAACACAGGTGTGCATACATCACTTTTAATTCTCTCAGGAAGATACCAAGAAGGGAAATAGCTAGGTGAAATGAAACCACATTTTTAGGGTTTTGAGCAATCTCCACACTGATTTCCACAGTGGTTGCACCAGTCTACACTGCCACCAACAGTGGAGAATGGTTCCTTTTTCCCCATAGCCCTAACAGCACTTGTTATTGGTTGATTTCTTAATAATAGCCATTTTTTTCTGGAATAAGCCAGTATCTTAATCTTTGTTTTTTATTTTGAAGGTAGTAAAATACAGCAGAACAAGATGGGACAAAGCCAATTGAGACAGTGTAGTGAAATTGGTACAGAACTTCACAGCAGGTTACTGGGATAACAGCAATAGGTACAATAGTATATCTCATTTTCTTCACAATAGTTTTTCCTTCAATCAGGTACAGCAAAATCAAAGGAAATACCAAACTTATAAAAACAGAATATTGAATAGAGCAATACCATTAATCAGAACAGAGCCAAACAGTGATAAAAATATTTGCCTTCAAAGAGATGGCAGAAGGAAATCCCCCTTATTTGCTATATTGAATATAGTCAAACTCACAAGAGATGCTCAGATCTCTGGCTCTCACTTGCTCACGGAGGGTGGTGGTGTGGGGGTGGGATGGATGTTTGATTCTTAGCCTGCATGCTGGTAGGCTCACAGGCAATTACCAGAGTGGTGAACTGGCTGCTTGTTTTCCCAGTGCCCTAAGTTCCAACATGGTTCAGATCTCAGGAAACACTGATGGTTCTCTCTCTTAGTCTTGTTTTAATTTGCATTTGTTGAATGACTAGCAATGTTGAACATTTTGTCATGTATTTACTTGCCATCCCTACTTCTTCATCTGAGAAGTGTCTGTTCATTTCAGGTATCCACCCTCTGTCTCCCTCTCTCTCTCCTTCCTTCCTTCCTTCCTTCCTTCCTTCCTTCCTTCCTTCCTTCCTTCCTTCCTCCTTCTCTCCCTCCCTCTTTCTTTCTTTCTTTCTTTCTTTCTTTCTTTCTTTCAAATAAGTTTAGTATCTAAGTTACTTTTCTCATTATTGAGAAAAAATACCCAACACTCAGAGTTAGAGGAGGAAAGCTTTATTTAGCTCACAGTTTATAGGAGTTTCAGTTCATAATTGGCTGACTCCAAGGCAGGGAATGGCATCACAGAGAAAAACTATTAATTGCTGGCAGAAGGTAGGCAAAGCCACAAGGGATAGCCAAAATTACTTGTGTCTCTTATATATTATCCAGTCTACTTAGGGTGGGTACACTCACACTTTGTACCATGATTCAATTTCAGCATCACACATTCTAGATCCAGCCACCTCCACAAAAAGCTCCACCTATGACTGCATGAGGCTTTGAGGGGTCATCTAGACATAACCATTACAGTTGGTGAAAGATTTGCCAATTTTATTCAGTCTTTCAAAGAACCAACTTTTGAATTCATTGATTCTTTGTATTATTTCATCAGTCTCCATTGAATTAATTTCTGCTCTTAATGTTAATAATTTCTTCCATCATATGAGGTTTGGGCTTGACTTAGTCTTTTTCTAGAAGCTTGAGGTTCAACATTAGGTAGCTTATTTGAGCTTTCTCTGTTTTTTTTCTGATATGGAAACTTGCAACTATGAATATTCCTCATATGAATTCTTTCACTGTGTCTCATATGTTCCACTATGTTGTCTTGGCATTATTATTTAATTGCAGAAACTTTTTCCCCTTACTTTCATCTGTGACCCACTGATCATTCAAAAGCATGTTATTTAACTTCCACCTGTTTATGAAGAGTTTGTAGTTTCTTTTGTTATTTATTTCTAGTTTCATTGCACCGTGGTCTGATAATATGCATGGGATAATTTCAATTCCTTTGCATTTACTTATGCATGTACTATGAGCTAATACATGGTCTGTTTTTGAGAACATCCTATGTGAAGCTGAGAAGAATGTTTATTCCAAAGTAGTGGGGTGGTAAAAACAAAGCAAAAAACAAAAACAAACAAAAAACAAAACAAAGTTATGGGGTATAACACTCTGTAGACATCTACTAAGTTCATTTTTTCAAAAGTTTGGCTCAGTTCTAATAATTCTTTGTTGATTTTTTTGTCTAGTTGGTCTGTTTGTGACAATGGGGTATTGAGGCCCCATTACAAATGTATTAGTTCTTATTTGATTTCCATTTCATTAATATTTGTTTTGTATAGTTGGGTGTGCTGGTACTTGGTGCATATATATTTATGATTGTTATCTCTTCCTTTTGGATGCTTCCCTTTACAAGTACATAGTGATCTTCTTTGTCTTGATCAGTTTTGGCTTGAAATTCATTTTGTCTGTCAACAGAATAGCTATTGCTGCTTTTTTCTATATTTCTGTCATATGCAGCATTGTTTTCCATACTCTGACTCTCAGTCTATGAATTTCTTTTTGAGTTAAATGTTGTATGCAGCATATCATTGTACCTTGTTTGTTGATCTGTTCTGCCAGTCTGTTTCTTTTGATTGGTGAATTGAGGCTATTTACACTGATGGTTATAAGTGATATGTATTGAGTGATCCTTGTCATGTTATTTCCTGTTATTGGTTCCTGTTATGGTTTGTTTCTAGATGTCCTCCCAAAGCCTCATGGAGTCATGGGGTGGTGGGTCTTTTGCAAGTGCTGAATCTAGAGTTTGTGATTGATTCATGGTCCAGTGCTAAGGATTAATGGTGTGAGTGCCACAACCATCCTAAGGTGAGTAGGCTGAATACAATATAAGGAACAGAAAGAGGTATGTTTCCTCCTTTTGTTTTTGCTTCTGCTGTCTTACACCACTATGAACTGTTGCTGCTCTGCCATGTATCTCCCTTGAAGCCAGCTGATTTTGGACTGAAATCTCTACAAACTATGAGCTAAATAAATCTTTCCTCCCTTAACATTATGTGTCAGGTGTTTTGTCATAGCAATGAGAAAAATAACTAAGTCAATTCACTTTTCCACCCTCTGTTGAATTACTTGCTTTGTCTCATGTGTTAATTCTCTTGGGATTCATGGAATTGTAGTTCTCATTATTCCTTTCTAGAACATCCTTCAGAACAATTTGGAGTGCTGGTGTGCTGGCCATGAATTTCTTCAGGTGTTGTCATGGAATTTTCTAATTTATTCATCAATTCTGAAAGATAGTTTTGTGGATTGCATTAATCTAAGTGGGAGATTGTTTCCTTTAGGGCTTTCAAACTCTTCTTGCCTTGAGTGTTTGTGTTGAGAAGTTTACTCTGATTAAGATGGACTTTCTTAGGGAGGTGATTTCCCCCCTCCCTAACAGTTTTTAATATTTGCTTCTTGTGTTCAATTTCTGGAATGTTTAGTACTATATGCCTTGGTGTAGATTTTTCTGATCATGGCTTATTGGAGTTGTATAGGCCTTATTTGTCTGCTTGTCAATTTTTTGTTTCATGTTTGGAAAATTTTACACCATTACATCTGTGAACAGGTTTTCAAATGTCATTTATTTATTGCTTTTTCATTAACTCCAGCCAGTCTTATGTTATTTTTCTTTGTATCATCTAGCAGCTGTTAGATTGATTTTTCATTATACCTTGCTATTTTTCTAAGAAATCTTTCTTTTCATGATTGCTTACTGCAAACTAGTCCTCTACATCTGATATTCTGTCATTCTGCTGTGTATACTTTCAATAGATTTTTTTTTATTTTGAAGGTAGTAGAAATACAACAGAACAAGACAGAACAAAACCAATTGAGCCAGTGCTATGAAACTGGTACAGAACTTCACAGCAGTTACCGGGATAACAATAATAGGTACCATAGTTTATCTCATTATCTTCACAATAGTTGTCTAGCCAATTAGGTATAGCAATATCAAACCAAAAACAGAACATTATAAAACCAATCAAAAGAGAATATTGAATAGAGTAAAGCAATTAATCATAATGAAACAAAACTGAAAACAACATTTGTTGTCAAACAGTAGAGACTTCCCATATTTGCTATATTACATAGTCATCCTCACAAGAGATGCTCAGACTTCTGTCCCCAATTGCCAATGGAGGGGGTTGTGGGATGTTACTGGCAGGCTCACAGGAGATACTACTGGGTCTCCTCCTGGCTTACACCGGAGGAAGGCGCTTACCAAGAGGGCGGGCAAACTGCTTCTTTGTGCAGCTGCCAGGGTTCTGTGGCCAGATCTTGAGGGCTGCTCCCTGGTTCTCCTCCTGGCTCATGCCAGTGGAAGGTGCTTAACTCAACAGAATTTTTAATCTGTATATCTTTTTGGATCTGTTTTGTGGATTCCTTTTTTCCCCCTATGTTGGGCATTCATGATTTCTATTATTTTTCTAAACTCCTCTATTTTTAAATCTGTATTACTGTACTTTCACAAACCACATTCTTCATTATGGTCATCATATCTTTAGTTATCTGAGAAATTATTTCTGATTTGATTTTTTTTTCTAGAGCTTCATTCATGTGCTTTGCTACTTCCACTGTCACCAATTCAGAGAGTTCAGATGAGTGACTTTTGAATTGTTCTACCTTACTGTCCTCTAGTCTTGCCTTGGGTAAGTTGGAACTTTAACCAGGGATTTAGCTCAGCAGCATATGTGCCTGCCTGGCAAGTGCTAGGTCATGAGTTCGATCCCTAGTACAAAAAAAAAAAAAAAATTAGAGTTGCATATTGCTTCTCTGTGTTCTCATTTGCTACTTTTGAAGTTTAGTTTTTGTTTTGATGTTCTTAAGTTGCTTATGGTAGGTAGTTTTATTGCCAGTTTTGAGAGCTCCTTAGGAAATGACTACTTTTCAGAGATGTCTTCTAGGTATAGCTTACTTTTAGTTGTTGAGTCTGTTGTAAGATCCTTCCCTTTCAATTTATTGGGGATGAGAATTTCTACCTATTTGGCTTAGCCACGGTCTTTGGTACTGGCCTGCCAGTTTTTTGTGACCATTATGCAGTCTTGGTCTTGACATACAAGGAAGAACAACTGAGTAGAATATATCACCTTGATGAAGTAGTGTAATTAGTAATAACAATAATGTCAAGCATTGCCTAGAAAATCACAGACTGTGGTAATTATTAATTTGCCATCTTTAACCTTATGAAGATTTTTAGTAATATAGCAAAATGTAAAACAAACTAGAAAGTTATATATAGTAAATATTCATGCAATAGAGCAATTTTACCCTCGAGAGAAAACTTAAAAAGGAAAAATAGAGAAATAGAAGAAAAAGATATTAGAAGCAAGGCCAAAAGACAATGGAAGATTATGTAAGCTTTAGGAAACTGGTAAAAGAGAAACAAGAGGAAAAGAAGGAAGAAACAGAAACAAGAACAGAACCAAACAACAGCCAAAAATCTAGAAATAATACTCACATGCATATAAAATCAGGAACAAACAATCAAGAGTAAAAAGGCCAAAAAAAAAAAGAAGAAAAAATGTCCACTTCAGGGTGTGTCTCTGCAGTCACTGGTTGACAGAAGGGGCAGACAGGGCCTAGATTCGTGTTGTATGATCCTAGGAAGCCAGCAGCAAAGTACAGTTGTGTGGTAGATAATCTCAGCAAACTTGTGCTTTCAACTCCACTGTAGTTCACTGATCTTGGTTTCTGGCTGTGAGGTTGGGACCTGAGTTTTTCAGCACAGAACCCTTCAGGTGCCTCTTGCCAATTTGAATGCGCGTGTCTCACACAGGTGCGCCTCTTAAGACTGCTGAGTCTTAAGATTCAGCTGGCCTCGTTCCAAACTGGCAACCAGAGAATCACTGTCTTCTGGGGGCATTTGAATTGGATCACTCACCAGTCACTACAGCCCACAGTGTTCACTGCTCTGTTCCACTGATGCATTTCTCCAGGGAGGCCTCTTGGGTTGCCGATCTGCAGGTTTTACCTGTTTTCTCATGCTATGAGTTGGAGTTCAGGGAGAAGGTGCTCTTTGCCACATCTCTCTATTGTGTTAGGGTTTCTCTCTTTGTGGACCCCAATTCTCACTTGAGATTCTTGCTGGGTCCTGGTGACCCACTTCCCTCCTTCTCTTCCCCATGTAACTATATTCCAGTGTTTGGACTCCAAATCTCAAAGAGGTCGATTTGCTGCTTCTCACCACTCCACTATTTTTTTGGAAGTACCCTGTTAAATCTTTGAAGGGAGATTTAAAAATAGGAAATATTTTTTTCGTAAAATAGGAAATCTTTGGTGTAATAACTCTAAAATAGACTTAAAGATATGATTAGTTTAACCAAGGGAACAGTTCAAGATGGTATGCTGCTAATCATTGTGTAGGTAAGATTTATAATTATTAGTTTGACATGATTATACAGTAATATGATAATCTCTTATGGTGTCTTAACTACAGGGTCTTTCAAATTGTAAAGTAAAAGCTATAAAAATATATACAAATATAATTTACTTGATGTATAAAACAAAATCAACATTTACCTTAATCAAGGCAAGGATAATGGACTGACAGTAAACAATGTTGACATTTTTATGATTTTCAAATGAGTATATAAATAAAATATTAGGTAGGTATCATATGCTTTATGGTAAATAACTCATTTATAATTTTCTATCTGTTAATCTTGGAGCTTGCACTAACCTGTGTTTGTGTCAGGAAATTAGAGTATTATTTGTCATCTTTGGGGTAATGTAGTAAAAATAAAAAAAAAACAGACAGTGTTCTTGATTGAAATATTTAAATGCGTCATTTGTGTTTTTTGGATTTGCAATAGTCTTAATTATAAATTAAGTCCAACTGTCACCTGGATAACTGAATTAGGTTCAACAAACACAAGCACCTTATATATGCATTCTAGTGCTCTTTTAGTCTGGGATTCAGTAATTGTGTGAGGTTTGTTGGTCCATGATCACACAATAATATGACACCTCAGGCTTTTTGCCATGATTATTGGAGGAAGGCCTGTTTTAGTGCTGTGTCCAAAACATAGAGAGGACCAGGTATTTGAGTGGAAGGCAGGGTAGAAGAGAGTGGGACGGCAGAAAAATCTAGCACTTCAAGAATAAACAAAGAAAATGGAGATTCTAACAGTCAGGCATTAGAAGGAGCAATTGTCTACATCATCTTTTACTTGTACTGGGGCTCTGAATATCCTGTCTCAGTGTTTTCTCCTAGAGGGTTTATAAATCATTCTATCCTAGAAAGACTGAGAATGAAGAATGGTTAGATTAGGTATGCAATCAGTTGACAGTTGTATTTTTATTGAGATACTTTGTTTGGATATGTTTTTCTTCCAAATCTATTTTATTTCACAGATAAAAAGAAAAAAAAAGTAGAAGGAAAAAAACTACAACAAAACTTCAAAGCATATCAATCAGGGTGGATATTTATTTTTGAGGGGAATCTTACACACAATACTCATTTTATTTATTCATCCATTCTCCCATCCTTCCGTTTATCCACTAAAACTTGAGATTCTGCTTCCAGGCTCTCTGAACAACCATTAGGGACATAATGGAGAGTGAAGCAATCATGTTCCTCATCACCTTGGAGAATATAGGTGAGGGGCAACGCTGATCTGGAGTGGAATTTTAAGAAATAAGGTTATTTTATGGGCTCATGCTGCTTAGACTTTGATTTTTTGATGCTTACTTGATTGGCCTTGTTTAAATAAGATTGGGTTTTCTGCCAGTGTTTTTGAGGGGTGAGGTAAGGGAGATGACTTTAAAGAAATTGCCTTCAAGGAGCAAGTGACTTTGAGACATGGTCAATGTACTTAAAAACCAGGCAGCTAAGTTTTGATAATGTGGAGGCAAGGTGGATCTTTGTCAGTGTGGGTTTGAAAAACCCTTGGGCAGAGTGTGGCTGAGGTAACCCTTGAGCAGTGGAACAGACTGTGATCTATTTTATTGGTTTTGTCCTGCCTCTGGACTTGCCTGAATACAGATATAGATCAACACCCTTAATATGGGTAATGCAAAGTCTTACATTATGAAGAACTAAGAACATTTCCTCCTAATAGTCATGGTTCTGGCTGTTCCCAAGAAATAACAAAGAGCCTTCATTTAAAGGGATTAGCATCTTTTTATCTCTTTATGAGAGATACAAGATGGCATAATGAAGTTTTGGACATTTATTCATATTATGTGTGTGTACCTAGCCACTGTATTGCCTCAATTTAAATTAATTTCTCCCACTGGTGTAAAATTTTATTTTTATTTCTGTAATAGTATCAATCAGGTTATTAGATTAAAAACTAAGTGTTTCTTCTGGGTGTGATGGATCATACCTGTAACCCCAGCACTCAGGAGGCTGAGGCAGGCAGATCAACGTTAGTTTGAGGCCACTCTGGGATACATTAGTGAGTTCAAGGCCATCTTGAAATATATTGTAAAACTCTGTCTCAAGACATCCAAAACCCAAAAATTAAATTGCAAGCTTCTAGAGATTTTTACAATAAATTATAAACACTTAGAAATAATTATAAGATGTGATAAAAATTGTAGTGAATTATGCTTCTGAGTGCCATTTACTGAAAAGGCAGGCTTGTGAAAACACTGCAGTGAGTCCTCATCCACCCTGGCACTGTGTGACTTGTGACTCTTCTCTGAAGGCAAAATAACCATGAAAGGTAAATGCGCAACATCAATTCAGGGCACTGAAGCAATCACCACTGCACAGCTAAAGATGCTCAAGAGAGAGGAATTCCAGCCCTGCTTCGGGAAGTGGCAGAATGATGGAATAAGTGGGTTTGAAGCAAGGGCACAGTATTTTGAAGGAGATTAATGGCAAGGTGTCTTTTACTGTAATTAATTTTTTAAAAAGTTAATTATTTTTCAATCACACAGTTGTATATCGCTTTTCTAGACATGAGGTCTTGACATAATTTTGTATGAATCATCCTTTCAATAACAGTATTGAATAAATTTTTTTTTACTAAAAAGTATCTCTAATGTAGTATAATTATACTACTTGAAGTGATAAAATATTCAAGAAACATTTAATTTCATAAATCTCAAAAATTATTGCTGACATTTAAATCTTAAACAGAGTCCTATGTAAATTACTATAGCTATCCATAATTCTCCTCTACTGATTTTTTTTTAAAAAAACTTCATACAATTTCAGTGTTAGGGAGAACTTAAAAGCTTGTGTAATGTACCCCCATGTTCAATACAATTTAATGTGGAGAAAATTTAGATTAGATTGAGAATGAAGAGCTGTACATTCAGTGAACACAAGAGAAAGAATAGAAGAAGGTTCTAGTAAGCCTGATGTTTATATTGCTTTTGTAACTCATTAAAAAGTGTCTCATCAGAGTGGTGCTAAGTCAAGTAGAATTAAGTAAACTTTTAAAAATACACATATTGTTTAGTATTTTCAGCATCTTTCTTAATTTTCAACAGTTAAGAAAAACTAATTAAAATTTTAATCTGTGTAAGAAAGTAATAACTTTATTCTTATCAATAATTCAAATAAACATAGATATTTGTAGAGTAGAGAGAAAGGAGAAAGAAAAGTTAAATGTGTGTGAATCTGCTTCCATGTATCAACTATTTACTTTATTTGGGTGTATGTTCATTCACTTGTCAAACATTTAATAAATATCCATTACTAAATATTTTCTAGTGCTTTTGATTATGATAGTGCCAAGAACAGATAACTTTCTGGCCTAGTAAGGGTTTATATGTTAGTAGGTGAAGACATGTAATAAAAAATGAAGAAAAGAAAATTATGTATTATGCTAAGAAGGTAGTAGAGGTAAGATGTAGATTTGTGTGGATAGCAGATTTTAATTAAAATACTCTAATTGTTTTTTAGCCTTTGGGTAAAATTTAATTCAGTTTATCTGAATGAAGGGCAGACTATATTTGAGTTGTGTTTGGAGGACTATGAACTTGCCTGCTGTACACACTGCTCATCTGGCTGTAAAGAGAAGGGATTCTACTAATATTTAGTGAGCACCCTGTGGGCAACTGCTGTGAAAGCTGTGTGTCCCTGAGTATGACTGTGAGCTGGAACTCGCACTTTGTAATCATCCCCAGCAGTGTGGGTCATTTGTGCACAGTGATACACAGGGTCCACAGGCAGCAGCAAGTGCTGGGGTTAATGGGGTGTAGGTCTGCCTGACCCTCGATCTGCTGTTCCTGTCCTGGTTACACTGCAAGCACCATCTAGTTCTGTCATGAACTCTATCAACATTAATCACTTCTTATTTAGCACTGTCTGAGCTATTTTCTCAGAAAAGTTGAAATACAGCAGCTAATTTAGTGTGTTGCACTGTTTTATAATAGTGCAGAATATTTGGATACAGAGTTTGATATTTTGTCATTTAAAGGAAACATTACACATACCATTCATCATTTTGAGTCTGCTGATCTATACAGACACATACACACACACTTGAAAATGCCTTTTGAGGCATTTATGGGGAGGGGTGGGGATATAGCTCAGTGCACAGCACCTGCCTGGCAAGCACAAGGTCCTGAGTTGGCTTTCCAGGACACCCCCTTGCCCCCTGCAAATAAAGCATTTATTTGTAGAGAACAATTAAAAATAATAGTCACAGAGCTGTCACAATACTGTCATAAGTGTTTAAAGGAAAGAATTGTTGTGCCTGTCAGGGCGTCTCTGTGGGGATGGTCAGAGGTCACCTGTAAGGACCCTCTTTCTCTTTCTGTACTTGTCCTCACTCCAGTGAAGTATGAAGAAGAGGGGCTTTTAGTGGAGAATGGGAGAGTCAAGACTGATACAGGGCAAAGTGAAGGTTTATTTGAGGAAGCAGAAGAGCGGTCTTTACAGCAGGGTGAGCTAAAGACCGGGTGGGGTGGAGTGGGGGGGGGTGAGAGAGTGGGGGTGACCCCGTGAATTTCAGGTGTGTACATACTTGTAGGGGAAAGTGGTCCTTAAAAATATGTGTTTTGATTAGAAGATGCAAGCACAACTACAAAGACACTCAGCCACCTGATATTTGACAAAGGGGCTAAATATGTCCACTGGAAGAAGCATAGTCTCTTTAATAAATGGTGTTGGAGAAATTGGCTCTCTACATGCCATAGACTGAAACTAGATCCATGCATATCACCATGCACAAAACTAAAGTCTAAATGGATCAAAGACCTAAATATTAAAACAGAAACACTAAATCTACTGGAAGACAAGGTAGGTAGAAGTCTTGGAGACATAGGGGTAGGCAGAGAATTCATGAACCAAAGGCAAACTGCACAGGAAACACTTCAAAGAATCAACAAATGGGATCTCACATTATTGAAAAGTTTCTGCACTTCAAAGGAAATCAACAATAGAGTGAAAAGAAAACTCACAGAGTGGGAAAAAATTTTAACCAGCAACTCCTCAGACAAAGGACTTGTGTCCAGAATATATAAAGAATTGAAAAACATCAATCCCCCCAAATTCAAAGACCCTCTCCAAAAATGGGCATCTGAGATGAACACACAGTTCTCAGAGAAAGATATACAAATGGCAAATAAATACATGAAGAAATGTTCGCCATCACTGGTCATTCTAGAAATGCAAATTAAAACAGCATTGAGATTCCTCCTTACTCTGGAAAGAATAGCTGCCATCAAGAAATCAACTGATAACAAATGTTGGCGAGGCTGCGGGGAAAAAGGAACACTGCTCCACTGTTGGTGGGAATGTAGACTGGTGCAACCATTATGGAAATTCATATGGAGAATTCGCAGAAGAGTAGGATTGGAAGTTTCATTCAATCCAGCTATCCCCCTCCTGGGTATTTTCCCCAAAGAACTGAAAAGTTCATATCACAGTGATAAATGTGCACCCATGTTCATAGCTGCACAATTTGTGATAGCTAAATCCTGGAAACAACCAAGGTGCCCATCAACTTCAGAGTGGATGAAAAAGATGTGGCATTTTTATACAATGGAATATTACTCAGCTATAAAAAAGGATGATCTTGAGGCCTTCATAGGCAAATGGAGACAACTTGAGACTATCCTCATTAGTGAAATAAATAAGAATCATATTTATAAATATCATATTGTGTCCCTAGTGTAAAAAGTAAATAAGAACTACAAGTGTAATAAAACCAAAATGTGTAATTGCTATTGTAAAACAGAGAGGAAAAGAAAGTGCTCTAAAGGATATAACTGCATGTATGTTTGAGTGTGTAAATTAGATGACCATATTGCTGAATCTTTGTTGGATCTTTGAGCAAAACTGTTTGTAGTCCTTCTGTTTGAATATTTACTATGTATCCTTTAACTTTGTAACTTGAAAAACTACATCCAAGATGACAATACATAATTTACAAATTACTGATTTCTTAGTGGGGCTTTTCCTCATTCTCCTTTTTCTTTCTTTCTTTTAGAATTCTGTATTATTGCTACCCTTTTTTTGTTTTTTTTCTCTTTTTTTCTTCTCTTTAAATAAAATTTTAAAAATGTATAATTGCTATGGTAAAAAAAGAGGAAATAGGAAGTGCTATAAAAGATATAGCTGCATGTATGTTTAGATGTGTGGGATTGATGACCATATTTCTAGGTTCTTGTTGGATTGTTGAACAGATCTGTTTGCACTCTCACTGCTTTAGTGTGCTTTAATCCTGTAACTTTGTGTGTTTTAATTCTGTAACTTGAATAACTATTTCTAAAAGAACAATGTGTAATGTATCAACTAGTGATTTCTTACTATTTATCTTCTTTTCTTGAAATTCTGTAATATTTCTACCTTTTTCCTGTTTTTTTTCTCTTTAAATAAAAAAATGAAAAAAATATCTGTTTTGCTGATTGGTGAGTCTAGGTCAATCAAGGCCTCAACCTTTGTTTCTGGAAAGTAGACAGTATAAGTAGGGTATTTCTTAAGCATGAAGTAAATGCAAGTAACATGTTCCACAGGAGTCCGTTCCTGAAGTGCACGGGATGCAGACACACATGTGATGATTTTACATTGTCAGCCCTCTGTCTCTTGTAATGTGCCTTTTTGCTCGTGTCCCTCTAATCTGTCCCTGCAGAATGAATACACATTCTTCAAATAATCTTTTAATCATATCAGAGAAAATAACATTTATTCTGAAAATATATCAAATTTAAAGTTTGTCTTCATTGGTGACAGGCTAAAATTTTAGTAATGGATTCTTTGAAATTTGATGATCTGTGAAAAAGTGTATATAGTGATCATTTTAGTGATAAAAGATATGTGTTTCTAAGAAGAATATATTTCCATAGGTGGATTAATTTTGTAGGAATTGACAAATTGCAGCTAGGTGTGGTGGCACATGCCTCTAATCCTGGAATTTGGGAGGCTGAGGCAAGGAGAATCACTATAAGTTTGAGGCCAGCATGGGCTACATAGTGAGTTCAAGGTCAATTTGAACTACATAGCAAGACCCTGACTTAGCAACACAAAAAACCCAAAACCCCAAGAACAAAACAAAATAAAAACAAAAGAAAAATAATTTGACAAATTGCTTCAGGGCATATTACACTCTGTGAAAATTTGCATTGTAGTATTCTGCTTTCAACAGTTTCTTCCATAATTGGAATGTCACGAAGCTTCTAGATTCTCTTTAAATTCTTCACATAGACTTTCATTTTTCATAGTCTTAGTGGAACTCTTCATTCTTATTGAGAGATTGCTAGAGGTGCTAGTTATTGCTGCTTTTATAGAAATGAACAAAACTATAAAAACACTCAAGAAATAATTCATATTTTTTGAATACTTTAAAGTCTTTAGGCTGAATGTATTATTTCAAGAATTAGAAAGGTGGAGGTGTTTCCCTCTGAGTGTCAGGGTCTTGCCTCCATTCTCAGATGGTAGCTGATGTATAGTGTCTCAGTTTAAAAATTTAGCTCAACAGCTTTCCCTCAGGGGAGTTATCCAGTTTTCTAGAAAGCAGTTACTCAATTTTGATTATAAGTGGTATAGTTTGGTTTACAGTATCTATAACAAGGAAATAAAGGCATTATTGCAATTTGTGAGTGATTTTTGTTTCAGTAATAGTAATAGATAAATGCTTAACATTTATGATTTGGTATTCTGGTAATAGTATAAATGATAGATTTTTAAAAATTTATAGATCATTCCTACTAAAAGGTCAAGGTATTTCATGTCTACATACTTAACCTAGAAAATCTGATAGCAATAGTTTAAGTCTGGAAACAAAGTAACCTTTTATACTGGGAAATAGTGTTTTAAGGGGTGATGGCTGATAGAAGTAGTGTGTATTTGCTTTGTCTTCAGGTTTGATGGTGCTCTGTGAGGTAATGTCAAATTCTTCAGAGATTATTGGGCTAATTTCAGGTTCACTTTTTTTGTGTTTAATGCAAGTATTTAGGATAGTATTTTGTTCCATGAAGAATTCTTGGTGTGGAGTAATTTCTAATTCTGTGTTGCTGTCAGAGGTGGTCTCAGGTGTAGATTCCTGCTCAGTAGTAGTTTCTAGAGTTTCTGAGGTGGTTTCAGGTGTGGACTCCTGCTCAGTGGTACTTTCTAGAGTTTCTGAGGTGGTTTCAGGTATGGAATCCTGCTCAGTGTTACTTTCTAGAGTTTCTGAGGTGGTCTCAGGCATGGACTCCTGTCCAGTTGTACTTTCTAGAGTCTCTGAGGTGGTTTCAGGCATGGACTTCTGCTTAGTGGTGCTTTCTAGAGTTTCTGAGGTGCTTTCAGGTGTAGATTCCTGCTCAGTGGTATTTCCTAGAGTTTCTGAGGTGGTCTCAGGCATGGACTCATGTTCAGTGGTACTTTCTAGAGTTTCTGAAGTGGTCTCAGATGTGGACCTTCTCTGTGGTACTTTCTAGAGTTTCTGAGGTGGTCTCAGGCATGGACTCCTGCTCTGTGGTACTTTCTAGAGTTTCTGAGGTGGTCTTCGGTGTAGATTCCTGCTCAGTGGTACTTTCTAGACCTTCTGAGGTGGTCTCAGGCATGGATTCCTGTTCAGTGGTACTTTCTGAAGTTTCAAAAGTGGTCTCAGGTATGGGTTCTTGTTCAGTAGTACTTTCCAAAATTTCAGATTCTGTGGTAGCTTCTTGTGTGGTGGTGGTGGTAATGTGATTTCCATCTTGGTTGGGTGAAAACAAATTACTTGAGATAAGGATGGTGTTAGATGTAGCTTCTTACAAGATTTTCTAGGTTTATATTTTTGTTTCAGTATGTTAAATGTTTTCACGTGATACCTGTGTTTCTTCAAATTATACTTGGGCAATTTTACACAGTACCTATGTGTCTTCACCTATATGTCTTCAAATGATATCTGTGTGTCTTTATGTGATACCTGTGTGCATCCATAGGATGCCTGTGTGCTTTCACATGATACCTGTGGGTGTTTCACACGATACCTGTGTGCATTCTCATGGTACTTGTCTGTGTTCACACCATACCTATGTATCTTCACAAGATAATTGTGTAGTAATGGGTGAAGAGCAGTGCTAATTTTATGAACAGGATGAAGTTTTGAAGAAGAGAAAAAAGTGTGCTACTCATTCTTTTGTTGAAGGAGCACTGCATTTTGTTTTATACTCTCACTAGGCTGTAAAAAATAGACAACAGAATATGGCTCATGAATAAAATAATTTATTGAAATTTAGATAAATCCATATAAATTTGGAAGTTTTTTTTGCAAAATATACATAAGGCATAACATATATAGTCCAATTAATTAAGAAAGCAAATAGCTATGTACCCACAACACAGACACAGAAATAGAATATTATCATTACTCCAGAAGATCATTTTGGCTTTATCCAGTTTTTAACCCCTTATTTCTTCTCAAACTGTCCTACATTTTAACCCTAATAAATATCTGTTTTTAGATTTTGTATAAACACACTCAAGCAATAGATACTTGTATGTGCCTGCTTTCTTTTCCATTACAATATGTTTTGTGAGCTCACTCTTATTATTCAGTATAACTGTAATTAATTTTTAAGTCACTGTAGAGTGTTCAATAAAAGCCAATCTCACATCTACTCAGTTTACATTTTATAGACTATTAGGATGCTTCCAGTGTTTTTTTATTAGAAAGGATAGTACATGACTATCTGTGTATATATTTGTTGTTGCAGATGGGCATACTTTTTTTTTGGGGAATGCAATAATGTCATTTCCATACCACAGTCATAGTTTCCCACAATGATTTTTCTAACTTGTTATCCTAGTGGCAATATGAAAATTCTATTACCAGCACTTGCTACTGTCAGTCTTTAAAAATTTTAGCCATTCTGATAAGAATGTAATAGTATATTACTATATTTATATTTACATCCCTCAGATTAAAAATCAGGTTGTATTATTTTGTATATATTTATGAGATAAATGAATATGATTAACATCTTTAACATATTCTGTCATCTTCTAGATGCATTAGTGTAAAGTCTTTTACTTTGAATTTACCATTTATTATTTTTTTAGGGAGGGGAAAAAGATAGGATGGTATGAATTTAAGATTGCAATATTTTTATGATGTAGATACATAATTATCTTAGTAACTCTATTGAAATAAGCATTCTTTTCCCACTGATCTGTAATGCCACATTTGTTATAAACTAGGGGTCCATCTATCTATAAAAACATTTCCAGGGTGCTTATTTTGTTTCTGTGGAATTTGTTTATCTTTTGCCAAAATTATGCTTTTTAATTAATGTGGTTTTATAATAATTCCACTCTCTGTCTCTCTCACTCACTCTTATTCTTTTGTCTTCCTTCCTTCCTTCCTTCCTTCCTTCCTTCCTTCCTTCCCTCCTTCCTTCCAAGACTATGTTGGCTATCCTCAAACATTTGAATTTCTGTATTAAGTCTGATGATTGGTTTGTCAGCTTCCACAAAAATCATCTTGGGCTTTTTATTTTGTGCCAGGAATTGAACTCAGAACCTTCCTCTTGCCAGGCAGGTTCTTATGCCACTGAGCTGTATCCCCAGCCCCTCATCTTGGGCTTTTGATTGAATTGGGAAAGAATGATATCTTTATGATAATGAGTCCTTCAATCTATGTTCTTCTACTTAGAATTTTAATTCTTGGCATATGATTTTATAGTTTTTAATTTAGAAACTTGACATATTGTTTGTAGAATTTTACCCTTAAGTCCTTGTTTGTACTTTCTTCTGTAGAGATAGGAAATTTATCATTAAAAAACATATCACCTTAATATAGACAAATTGTTAATATCACCAGTGTTTAAGCAGTAGTGGTCTGTGCCAGCCCATCAGGCAAAGAACTACCCCTAGTGAAGGTCTCCTTGAGGAGAAAGGGGAGGTGGGCAGGGTAATTGAAGCAGGAATTTATGTATTTGCTTTTCAGCAGTTCATATTTTTTCTTTGTCTTTTGCTTTATAAAACATTTTTGTTTTGTTTTGTTTACCTTTTCAGGTCCAGACTTTTACAGGAAAATAGAGTATATTTTCCCCATAGTTGCTCTGCTGTGAAAAACTCTCACTCCTAAATGTAACTGAATACCCAATGCTTTCCCCTCTACCTGCCTCCTCTTGCCAGCTTCTGGTGACCACCATCTCACTCTCAACTGACATGAGATCAACTCTTTCTTTGTGGCTCATTTTAAAATGAGACAGTATTTCTTATATTATCAAGGAGGCTCTGAAATGCACTAGATTGCATATTTTTGTGGCTCCAGGACTCCCTCTTCTTGGTTATCATAAGGTGTCAGTAAATTATAGCTGTTAAGCTTTTTTTTTTTTTTTTTGCTGATTTACTATCATCTTGTTTTGATTGCTTTTGTTCTTCTGTTTTATTTTTTATTTAAAGAGAAACAAAAGCATGTAAAGGGTAGAGATAATACAGAATTTCAAAAAAAGATAAACAATAAGAAATCACTAGTTGATAAATTACATATTGTCCTCTTAGAAATAGTGGTTCAAGTTACAAAATTAAAGCATACAAAGTAGATATTCAAATACTGAGAGTGTAAACAGCTATGCATGCATGAGTCTCTACATGTATTTCTATCCTTTCTGTATTAGAGGGGAAAAAACAAAACATAGCAAGACAAAACAAAAATTCCTATAAAAACATGAACTCAAAAAGTCATATAAAACCACAGTACAAGGCGATCTACAATGATTACTGTGTTGTTTCTTATTATCCTCAATAGAATTATCTATATCATCAGGCATAATTGAATATAGCAGTACATAACAATATTGGTAAAAATAAAACATTGTAGACAGTATAAAACTTCAAAGGCAGGTAATAATCAAACCAGAGTGGATATTCTACTGGATCTTGTCATCTTATGTGCAGTTGCCTATACTCTCAAACTTGATACTATCAATCATAACAGCTTTGAATAAAATCTATCAATACAAAACAGTGATCCAGCAAACCAGATTTGATTATGATCAGTCATGGTAAAACAGTGTAGGTTTTATAGAGCTTTAGATTAAGTTAATAGGAAATTAAGGATGATTACCATACGATGTTCTGTTATTTTTGGGATAACTGTCTGTGCCTTCAAATCTAGTACAGGTGGAATGACTGGAACAGAATATAATACATCTAAGCAGAGTAGTGTGAGTAATGTGGATTTTAAATCCTGGTGCACTATTAACAATATAGTATATCAAGGCCATCTATGTTAGAGATTCTAGCCATCCTTCTCTGCCTCATTTCTGCTATGCTATTTTTCTGCCTTTGTCTACTTTTCCCCTTCACTCTACTGCCTGCTCCACTCATTGAGGCCTTTCTGCCACTGTTCCTAAAATCCTGGTATTTTTTTTCTCTCTCTCTAGAATGTCCTTCAGTATTCTCTGTAGGTTTGGATTGGTGGTCACAAATTCTCCCAGTTCCTCTTTGTCATGGAAGCATCTTGTTTCTCCTTTAATATTAGTGACAGCTTTGCAGGGTACATCAATCTGTGCTGGAGGTTATTTTCTTTCAGGACTTAGAATACTTTGCTCCAAGCTCTTCTTGATCTGATGGTCTGTGTCAAGAAGTATAGCTGTTAAGTTTTTGAGCATGTCCTTCACTGCTTTTCTTACCCACTTTCATCAGAATAATATCTTTATTTTGCTTCTATTTGTCCTTTTCTTGCTGAATTATATGTCTTTCAATAATTTTTATTAAATGTATATATTACAGTATCTTGAAGTTAACTTTGGTTGTTAGTTTACAGAATCCATCAGATTATTTTGGCCTCAAAAGCAAAGTGGGGACTTTTCATTTCGTTAGGGTACAGAATCCACTTACATTGCTCTAGTTGTTTCTTTTAACTGTTATTTTATGAAATAGATATAATTTGTTAATATACAGTCTTAGCTCATATATATGTATTGAAGATTTACCAAAGCATTATCTCCTTGTGAATATGGGAAACAGTGATTACTTGGTAAAAAAAAAAATGCTTTAAATCAAATGCTTAACTGAAACAAACTAACTTGATGAATTTATATCAACAATAAGAGTATAGCAATCAGAAGGACTAGATGTTAAGGTGACAATTGCAAATGACATGTAATTACTTATCCATTCAATACTATAAATTATAGAAACTTTCTCTAGATTTATGTAATTATTTGTGAATCTCACATATATTACATATTAATCTTCACAGAAATGATCTATTCACACTTGAAAGCCAAGGGGAAAGCTAATTTGCAAATTAAAAATGAAAACCACAACTAGAGTTTCACTTTAATGATTTTCTTTGCTGATGGCACTTTGGTGTCATCTGTACTGTGAGCATCTCAGATGATGTGATATTTTTGTCATCCAGTATTATATGGAGATGTCTGCAAATTGATTCTAGTGAAAAAAGAGGCATGGAACTGTGTCAAGCTGCCACAAAAGAAGGGAGATTTTAAAAAACTTGAATATTAATACCTTTGCTTCTTGAAGAGAGAGCAGCCATGGTATAATAGTTTTACTCAAGCAGCAATATTGGACTGCAGGTGACAAGTGAACAGTATGTGGGTGTCATTCAGGTTTGTTATGGGAGTTGCCAAAATTCTATCATTTGGTAAGCATGGAGAGCATAAAAAATTTAAAACTTATCCCAGTTAATTGTGAATATGACTTAAACAGAATAAGGTAGGACTTACCAAGAAGGTGGAAGTCAGAAACCAAAGTCCAAGAATGAGGAGTAATGTCTTCATCCTTTCTTATGTGCCCTGAAAATGATCAGATGGTCATTTCTCTCAGCTACATTGTTGGATACATTTGCTAGGTTCAATTTATTCAACTGAAAAAAAATGCACTCTCATTTTTATTTATAATTTTAAATTATAATATCATTTTAAATTATAATTCTAAGCCTTCTGCAGAACAATGATGAAAAATGTTCAGTAATTTTGCATAAAGAAAGGGCACTTGTTTTTCACTGCAGCTATTACTTATGATAAAATATGTCTCCTTGGAAGGAACACTGGCTGAATCTTTGTTCTTCTTGGCTGGGAGGAATGGGGACAAAAGGCCGAGGATCATCTCTGCTGACACAACACTAGTTGCTCCCCCTCCTCAGTCGAATGGAGCCCCTCCAGGTTCCACTCTGCCTTCCCTCCAGCTTCCTGCCCAAGGGTTGGCTGCTGCCAGGAGTCACCCATTATTAAAGCAGTAATAAAGTCACCATGCAAACAGACATATATTGTATCCTTAAAATTATAAGAAGAATTTTGGTATATTAATGGTTAAAACACTTTAAATTTTGTTAGACCTTACATTTTTTATTAAAAGTTTAAAAAATATTGGCTAGAATATTTTAAAAAAAATTTTGTGGTGCTGGAAATGGAACCCAGGGCCTCACGCGTATTAGTGAAGTGTTCTCTACTGAGGCAAGCTTCAGTCCTAGACAGTGTACTGGTCATAGTCTTTCCCAGGAATTCACATGCGAGTAAATGAAAGACGATCATCTCCATGTTTGCAAGTTACAGGAAGACGTCCCTTTGTAAAAGCTGGTTTTCACTGTGTCTTAAAAAAAAACTTTTCTCACTACAAAAGAATCATAATGTGTCTGTCATCTCAGTGCTAAAGTGCTTTCATGTTCTGCATCCTCTTATCTGACAGAGACTCACCTTTAGTCTTCCCCAGTGTGTTACACTGCTTCCAGATGCTTTCTGTAAAATAACTATGTTAGCTACCAAGATTTATATAAAGAACCAGAAAAGATGGAACAGGACATAGCCCATTAAAAATCATTTTTTGATTATGAAATTCAAGTTTTTGTTTGCTTTTTGAGACAGGGTCTTGTTAACATTCAAGGTTTTTAAGCAACATGTTATATTCAGAAGAGATCTCTGTTAGCAATGACTACAGATATCTATGTTTACATAACATGAGTGAGAGAAGGTAAGCCCTAAACATATAGAAGGTGGATAATTCTAGGTTCCCATATGGGATTTCATAAAAGGATGGGCTTCTGAAACTGGAGAGGACATTCTTGGAGGATCTAGTACTTGAGCTGGTAGAGAACAGATTTGTATGTCAGCAAAAAGAGCAATCTCCCCCCACCATAGTCCACTCCCCACTAGAGGAAAAATGTTTTCTTATACATAAAAGGAAAAAAATTCACATATTTCACAGGGAGTCACTGTAGGAAGTGACACAATAATGTGAAAGTACTGTGAAAGCTATAATGCGATTTCCAGTTATGTGACCTTTTGTGATTATAATCATTTCTAGTTCCTCAACTTCCAAATCCCCAGCTGTATTTGTTGCATGACTTCTTCACGTTAGCTCTGTACTAGGGATAATAGAGGACAGAGAAATTGCTAAAGCCAGGTTCCTGTGAGAAGAAGTTCAATATCCAAAAACAGTAATACTGTGTAAATTTATTAGCAATAAGAGCACAAAGAAGCACAGTTATATTGATGTCCATAAGAACTGTGTTTGTTATTGTCTATAGTAGCCTCAAATGCATTCTGTCCATGGTGACTTTCCTTTTCCTGAAATTCTGCCAAGTGACTGGGGTGGACTTCTGAGAATTCATTGTGTTTCTGAAAAGAAAATGCACTTTTTATCTGACTTTCCTTTACACAAGTTCAAAACCAGGTTTCTTTTCAAAATCTTTTTCTTCAGCATAAAACTTCCTTTTATCAAAGCTACAATGTTGAAGAAAAAGATCCAGGAGATTGCAAGATGGCTGACTGAGTGGTGGCACCATAAGAGAGCCTCTCTGAAAAAAAAAAAAAACTCAGATGCTGGAATCTGACAATATGGAGAAAGCCAGACAAAAGGAGAGGAATTCTCATGACACAGGAAGAAACTGAGGAAAAAGAAAAAGGAAAAAAAAAAGAAAGAAAGAAGAAGAAGCGTGGACAGAGGGCTGGAGCTGGGCAAGCCCCGGTCACTGTACTGGCATGCTTTAGAGTCAGGTGACTCAGAATCAAGCTGAGATCGTGGTCTTGCCAAGAGTGGGGGTTGGTGAGCTCGAGACCCTTGGCTGGAGGAGGCACTGTGGCAGGGAGTGGAAACAGCCAGTGGAGCTGCGTGAACTTTGGTGAGTGACGGGAACTAGATTCCCCAGAGTGGGAGGCCTGGCTAGATGACATTTTGGATGGCTTGAATCAAAACCTGAGGCAGTGTCTGTCAATGACTCCTAGTCCAAAGCAGATTGGTTGGATCTGCTTGGGCTGGGCCAGGCCCCTGGTTGAAACCCAATAGCCAGGGACGAGGCTGCTGTGAGCCAGTGGCGAGGCTGCTGTGAGCCAGTGGCATCCCCAGGGAACACTGGAACTTGCTGAAGCATGAACTGGTTGACTGACATATGGGGAGGGGCTGGCTCTCAGCATGCACCTCACAGATCCGCAATGGACTAGGGGGTGGCACTTCGCTAGCCAGTGTGCTGCAGAAAAAACTGTAAGCAATACAAAATGTCCAGAGACCTCCACTACCCACCCGTCTGAAGGGGGCTGGAAACATGACAAGACAGAGAAACAGCAAAAGGTCTCTAACTGCAGAACCAGGGAAAGTGAGTCCAACAGAGGTAAATGCAGAGGAGGTTGAGAGCAGCAAACCTGTAATGTCAGAGACAGCCTCATCAGAAATAAAGAAATACCTCCATGACCTCATTGATGAATTTAAATCTGAAATTCTAACTCAGGTGAAGCAAGATATAAGAAGATAATAAAAGAAGTCCTGGGTAATCCTCAAGTAGACACAAATGAAAGAATAGAGGAACCCAGAGAAAGGAGAGAAGCCTTTGATGAAGAATATAAACAAAACCTAGAACATATGAAACAGATCCAAACACAGATCTGTTTGCACTCTCACTGCTTTAGTGCCTACTTTGTGTGCTTTAATCCTGTAACTTGAATAACTATTTCTAAAAGAACAATGTGTAATGTATCAACTAGTGATTTTTTACTATTTATCTTCTTTTCTTGAAATTCTGTAATATTTCTACCTTTTTCCTGTTTTTTTCTCTTTAAATAAAAAAATGAAAAAAAAAAAGAAAAAACTCCATTGAAACCTGGCAAAACCTTTTAATATAAACTAAAGACAAACTTTCAAAACTTGAAGATAGATTTGCAACATATGATGCGAAAGGAAGGATCTCTTAAAAATAAGGAATCAGGAAGCAATGATACAAAGGCTAGAAGATGACAAGAGGATTTATAACCTAAGAATAAAATATGTAAATGAAGATGCAGCAACAAATACAAATGAAATAAAGTCTATTCACAGAAATAATTAAGGAAAACTTCCCAAACATAGGTAATGGAAGTGAAGTTCAGATAAATGAGGCATACAGAACTCCAGCCAGCTACAACCAAAACAGATCTACACCCAGACATATAATAATCAGGATCCCAGAAATCCATCACAAGAACAGAATATTAAAAGTGGT
>PVLA01014908.1:0-11656 GCA_004027455.1 Hydrochoerus hydrochaeris
AAGTTTGAGGACTTCCTGGGCTACACAAAAAGTTCAAGGCCAGCCTGAACTGCATAGTAAGACTCTGTCTCAAAAAAATACAGTCCCATAATTTTCTGATACCGCTATCTCCCCGCAAATCCTCTTAAATTGGATAAATATTTCTGAGGAACTCATGAGTAAAGTTACATCAGGCCCACAATCATATGAAATTTGATGTTATTATTTTGATTATTTTTGAGAAATCTCCATTCTGTTTTATTATTGACTGTGCCAGTTTACATTATTTATGGCAATGTACAAAGTTTTTTTTCCCTCTACATTCTCCTAAACAATTTATTTCTGTCATTTTGTAAAACGTGATCTTTCCAGATGTTAGATGGTGAACCACTGTGCTTTCCCTGAAGATTAATAAGGTTGAATATTTTCCATGTAAATGTCAGTCTTTTATGTCTTCTTGAGAGAAATATTAATTTATATACTTCATTATATATATGTGGCTATTATTTTTGCTATACAGTTGCATCAATTATTTAAAAATCTTACATATTTATCTATTAACAGATGTACCCTTTGCCATCTTTTTCTTAAACCTTGTAAGTTATCTTTTTATTTGGCAAATGCATCCATTTTTGGAAGAAATTTTTAATTTGATAAAATCCAACTATTTAATTTTTGTTTCTGTTCTGTGGGTTTTTGATGTGATATCCAAGATACAATTGCTAAGCTTGATGTGAACACAATTTTTCATATATATTTTAATGGATTTAGATCTTCTGTGGTTTTGAGGGAATAGGGTAGAATATGTGTCCTCTTTAGTTGTTTTTGAATATTGTCTCCTTCAGAGGTCATTATTGAAGACACTGATATTTGCTCATTCTGTAAACTTTGCAAGTATGTCAAATAGCAACTGATATATATACAATACACTGACTTTTGAGCTCTCTAAAAATTGAAACTTTGTTTGCCTTTCATTTTTTTATTTTTAAAAGAAAGAAGTCAGAAAACAAAACCAAAAAGCAAAAGACATTACCAACAACAGCAAACCCAAAACAATAGCAATATAGGTTTTCAAAACAGAATGAAAGAAATTTATCAATGTTTGTGATATATCTTTTTCTTCTTTCAAAGACAGAAAAGAAAATAGAAAAAAGGTAAAACAATACCAAATTCAAAAAAATTAGCATCATAAAATTATGAGTTGATACATTACCCATTGTCATCTTAAAAAATAGTTGACAAAGTCACAGAATCAATACATAAAAAGTGGCTAGACTCTCAAAAATGGACAACACAAATTCCTCTGTTCAATGATCTAACAAAAATTTAGTAATATGCTCATCTATCTTACACACTGTCCATACCGTTATATCCTTTAGAGCACAATTCTTCACTTTCACATTTACAATATCTATTATATCTATTATAATTTTATATCTATTATACTTTTGTATTTTTATACTTTTTGGATGTCATTATTCAATCAGTTTTTATTATTTTTTTACACTAAAGAGACAAAATGATATTTATTACTGTGAGTCTTGTTTATTTCACTAATGAGGATATTCTCAAGTTACCTCCATTTACCTATAAAGGCCTCAAGATCATCATTTTTTGTAGCTGAATAGCAATACATTGTATTAAAGAAACACACTGTTTTCATCCACTCTGTGGTTGATGGGCTTTTTGGCTGTTTCTGAAATTTTGCTATCACAAATTCTGTTGCTATGAACATGGGTGCACATATATTACTGTGATATGACCTTTTCAATTTTTCTGGGAAAATACACAGGAGAGGAATAGCTGTATTGAATGGAAGTTCCAATTCTAGTTTTTTGAGGAATCTTTACACTGATTTGCACAGTGATTCAACCAGTCTGCACTCCCACCAAAAATGGAGTATTCATTTTTCCCCACAGCCTCGCCATCATTTGTTATCAGTGGTTTTCTTGATGACAGTATTCTTTCTGGAGTGAGATAATATCTCAATGCTGTTTTAACTTGCATTTCTTAAATGACAAGTGACAGTGAACATTTCTTCATGTATTTATTTGCCATTTGTATATCTTCAGCTTAGAACTGTGTGCTCACCTCCAATGCCCATTTATGCAGAGGGTCTTTGAATTTGGGGTGCTTAATGTTTTTCAGTTCTTTATATTGTCTGGATATAAGTCCTTTGTCTCAGGGATTCTTTGTTAAAATTCTTTCCCATTCTGTGATCTTTTTTGGTGATTTCTTTTGAAATGAAAAAACTTTTAGTAATATGAGATCCCAGTTACTGATTCTGTGAAGTATTTCCCATGTTGTTTGTGTTTTATTCATAAATTCTCTTCCTACCCCTATGTCTCCAAGATTTCTACCTACTTTGCCCTCCAGTGGATTTAGTGTTTCTGCTCTAATGTTTAGATCCTTGATCCATCTTGACTTTAGCTTAGTTTATGGTGATAGGCATGGGTCTAGTTTCAGTCTTTGGCATCTGGAAAGCCAATTTTTCCACCATTTATTAAAGAGGCTATCTTTTCTCCAGTGAACATGTTTAGCCCCTTTGTCAAATATAAGATGACTGAGTGTCTTTGTAGTAGTGTTTTTATCTTTTAATCTGTTCCATTGATGCTCAGGTCTATTTCTTTGCCAGTACCATTTTATTACTGTGGCTTTGAAGTATAGTTTCAAGTCAGGAATTTAGATGTCTCCTGTCTTGCCTGTGTTGCCCAGAATCACCTTTTCTATTGTAGGTTTCTTCTGTTTTCAGATTAATTTTAGGAATATATTTTCTAGATCTGTAAGTTATGTTAATGGTATTTTGATTGGGATTGCATTGAATCTGTAAAACAGTTTTGGGAGTCTGGCAATTTTCACAATGTTGGTTTCTCCTAACCCTGAACAAGGAATATCCTTCCATTTTCTAATACCCTTTGCAATCTCCTCTTGTAGATTAGTATAATTCTCAGCATACAGTTCTTTTATATTCTTGGTTAGGTGGATTCTTAGGTATTTCATTTTTTTAGACGCTGTTGTGAAAGGTGATATTTCCATAATTTCTTTCTCAGTGAGTTTTTTGTTCGTATAATGGAATGCCATTAATTTTTGAGTGTTGATGTTGAGTCCATCTATGCTTCTGAATTTATTTAAATCCTCTTGTAGTGTTTTAATGGAGTTTTTGGGTCTTCTGTGTAGAATATCATGTCATCTAAAATGATGATGATTTAACTTCTTCTTTCCCTATTTTTATTCATTTTATTTCAGCCTCTTTTATGATTCCTCTGGCTAATACTTCTAGAACTATAATGCATAGGAGTGGTGATAGTGGACATCCTTGTCTTGTTCCTGATTTTAGATGAAGCCTTTCAGTTTTTGTCTATTTAGTACAATGTTGGCTGTTGGTTTGTCATAAATGGCCTTTATGAGATTGAGGTACATGCCTTCTCTTCTGAGTTTCTGTAGCATTTTTTATCATGAACAGGGTTTGGACTTTATCAAACACTTTTTATGCATCTCTTGAGATGCTCATGTGATTTTTATTTTTGACTCTGTTGGTGTGCTGTATTACATTTATTGATTTGCCCATGTTGGATCATCCCTGCATTACTAGAATAAATCCCACTTGGTTGTGATGTATAATCTTCTTACTATTTTGTTGCATTCTATTTGCCAGTATTTTATTGAGAATCTTTGCATCAATATTCGTTAGTGACATTGGCCTATAGTTCTCCTTTTTGGTTGGGTCTTTTTCTGGTTCTGGTTTGAAAGTGATACTTGCCTCCAGGAATGATTTAGGGAGGATTGCTTCCTTTTGAATTTCATTGAAGTGTTTAAGAAGTATTGGCATCAAATCTTCTCTAAATTTCTTACAGAATTCATCCTTGATCCATCAGGACCTGGGCTTTTCTTTGTTGGTAAGATTTTATTATGTTTTCAATATCAATAGCTGATATTGAGTTATTGAAAATTGCTATATCTTCTTGGTTGAGCTTTGGTAGTTCATAGGTATTTCAAAATCTGTCCATTTACTCTTTTTTCACTCTATGTGAGTAGAGATTTTCAAAGAAGATATTCATGATCTTTTCAATTTCCATGGGATCTGTAGCAGTTTCACTCTTTTCAGTCTTTATTGCATGAATTTGGGTTTTTTCTTTATTTTTCTTGATAAGGTTAGCTAGGAATTTGTCAATTTTGTTTATTATCTCAAAAAACCAGCTTTTTGATTCACGAATTGTTTGTATTCTTTTTAGTTTCAATTCCATTGATTTATGCTCTAATCTTTACAATTTCTTCTCTTCTATGAGATTTGGGTTTAACTTGCTCTTTTTTTCAAGTAGCTTGAGATGAAGCATTAGGTTGTTTATTTGTGTTCATTCTGTTGTATTGATATGGAAATTTATTGTTTTATTTTTCTCTCATGAATAATTTCATTGCATCTCACATGTTACAGTATGTTGTTTCCTCATTTTCATTGAATTGTAGGTATTGCTTTATTTCTTCTATAATTTCATCTGTAGCCCACGGGTTGCTCAAAAGGTTGTTATTTAATTTGCATGCATTTATCGAGGTTTTGAAATTTATTTTGCCATTCATTTCCAATTTCAGTGCACTATGGGAAGATATTACACATGGAATAATTTTAAAACCTTTGCATTTATTTAAGAATGTTTTATTGGTTAATGTATAGTCTGTTTTGGAGAATGTCCCATGCACAGCTGTGAAGAATGTGTATTCTGATATGGTTGGGTGAAACATTTTGTAAACATCCACTAAGTCCAATTGCTCACAGGTATCATTCAGTTCTATTATTTCTTTGCTGAATTTTTTCTAGTTGATCTATCTCTTTGTAACAATAGGCTGTTAAGGTCCCCTGTTATAATTGTGCTCCTCTGCATTTGCTTTTTCATGTCCATTAGCATTGGTCTTATATAGTTGGTTACTCCTGTATTTGATGCATATATATTTATAATTGTTAGTTTTTCCTCTTGAATTTTCCCACTAATGAATATATAGTTACCTTCTTTATCTCTTTTAATCATTTTAGGCTTGAAATTCACCTTGTCTGCAAATGGAACCATTACCCCTGATTTTTTCTGTTTTCCTGTTGCATGGAATACAGTCTTACATACTTTCACTTTTAATCTAAGAGATTCCTTTTAGGTCAGATGTATTTCTTGTATACATCACATTGTGGAATCATGTTTCTTGATCTATCCTGTCAACCTATTTATTTTGATAGGTGAATTGAGACCACTTACATTTTTGGATATTACTGACATGTACTGGCTCGACTTTGCCATGTTTTATTCCAGCTGTTTGCTTTCTGCTTTACCCCCTTCATTAATTTCTTGTCCTACCTGGTGGTTTCATTCACACAGAGATTGTGGTCATATTTATCTATATCTAGTATGTCTTTCAATACTCTTTCTAAGGTTGGTTTTGTGGATGTTAATTTCTTTTGTTGTTTGTCATGGAAGTATCTTGTTTCTCCAATGAATTTGAATGAAAGTTTTGCTGGGTACGTCAGTCTGTGTTCAAAGTTGTTTTCTTTCAGGGCTTTAAATACCTCACTCCAAGCTCATCTTGCCTTCAGGGTTTGTCCTGAAAATTCTGCCATGATGCTAATGGGCTTTCCTTGATAGGTGAGTTATGTCTTTTCTCTAATAGCTTTGAGTATTCTATTTTTATCCTGTATGTCTGAGACCTTAATTAATATATGTCTGGATGTAAATTCATGTTGGCTTGATTGTTCAGTGTCTATATGCCTCACTTTTCTGCATATCAGATTTTTTCCCATGTTTGGGAAATTTTCTTCTATTACTTCTGTGTATATTTTGGTTATGTCATTTTCATTGACTCCTATCTCTTCAGTGATGCCTGTTCATCTTATATTTTTTCTCTTGGCATTATCTTGAAGTTGCTGGATTCTCACTTCATGCTGATTTGTCATTTTTAAAATTTCTATCCTTTCAGATTACTAATTGCAATCCTGTCCTCAAGGTCCAAAATCCTACCCTCAGCTTCATTTAAGCAGTCTTAAAAGTTCTATACTTTCCTGATCACTAATTACAATCCTGTCCTCAAGGTCCAAAATCCTATCCTTAGCTTCATTTAAGCAGTTTTGCACACTTTCAGTAGAATGTTTTGGTTCTTGGATGTCTCTTTGAGTTGGTTTGATGAATTCTGCATGTTTTCTACATTGCTCATTCAAGGTTTCAATCAGTGACTCATGCTCCTGTACTTTTTTCTGTATTTCTTCTTTAGCTGTACTCAGCAACTCCTTTACTAAAGTTGTTATTTCTATCTTTACATGGGAGTGTATTTCTAATTTTATTTCCTCTATACCCTCATGGAGTTTTTTATTTCACTTGCTATCTTGTCAGATATTTCTGGTGTGTTATTTTTCAAATCCTCTATTTAAATGTCTCCTGTACTTGCTCCTGGTGGACTAGATGTTTGAGATTTCATTTTGCTTTTTCATTTTGCCATTTTCCCCTTTTGAGTTAGTATTTGGTCCTTCATTCCCACTAGTGTCAACTGTTGGTAGTATGTATCTAGGGGTCCTAATGTAAGGTAGATATTTGTCTAGTTGCTTGGTCTCCAAATGAATAGGTGGCCCAGTCACCTGACTTTCCCTGAAGGGCCTGTTGGGTGAGTTCTATATTCTTCCTGGGCTGTCAAACCTTGTGGTATTGATGTAAGTCACCTTTTAGCTCCTGCTATTATTTTATCTTCAGGTTATTCCAGGTCAAATCTCCCTGTCTATAGTATTTGTGTTGGCTGAGGCCCTATGGTGTCCCCGTTGTGTTCTTGTATGTCTTGTAAGCCCTTTTGATTTTCTTCAATTTGGGGTAGTCCTTACTGGCACACTCATCACTCTGCCTGATGTTTTCTGTGTGCAGGAGTAACCTACACTCTTGTCAGACTCACCAAGGTCTTACAGTTAGTTGGAAGGAGCCTTACTACTGGCCTGTTTACCCACTCTACACCTCTATTTTAGTGGCAAATTCAGCACACTGACTGGAGCCTGTCAAAAACTTCCATTTGGGTGAGACAGTCCCTGAATCTCCTCTCAAGCTAATAAAGTTAATCTGCTGTAGTCCAAGGTTCTGGGAGAAAGGTTGGGAGCTCTTTCTGGAGTTCCTGGTGCCACAAGGTGATCTTCAGAGAAGTCAGAGTTGCAGGAGAAGCTTGGGTCTAGGCCAGCCCCAGGCACACCTCTCTCTCTCTTTCTTTTATAAAATTGGCTAGGGGCTTGTGAATTTTGCTTATTCTCTCAAAAAACCAATTCTTTGATTTGTTAATTCTTTGTAATTTTTTTTGTTTTCAATTGAATTAATTTCTGCTTTAATCTTTACAATTTCCACTCTTCTATGAGATTTGGGTTTGACTTGCTCTTCCTATTCTAGAAGCTTGAGATGCAGCATTAGGTTATTTCTTTGTGCTCATTCTGTTTTCTTGATGTGGCTATTTATTGCTATATATTTTCCTCTTAGGACTGATTTCATTTCATCCCATAGGTTACAGTATGTACTATCTGCATTTTCATTGTATTGTAGGTATTGTTTTATTTCTTCTTTGATTTCTTCTGCAACCCACTGGTTGGTCAGAAGGTTTTTATTTAATTTCCATGCATTTATGTAGGTTTTGCAGTTTTTTGGCCTTATATTTCCAATTTTAGTGCACTATGGTCAGATATTATGCATGGAGTAATTTCACTCCCTGTACATTTACTTAAGAATGTTTATGAGTAAATATATGGTCTGTTTTGGAGAATGTCCCATGTGCAGCTGAGAACAATATACATTATGATGTGATTGGGTGGAACACTCTAAAACATCCACTAAGTCCATTCGATCACAGGTATGACTCAGTTCTGTTATTGCTGACTTTTTGTCTAATTGATCTATCTCTTTGTGACAGTGGGGTGTTAATGTCTTCTATTATAATTGTGTTCTTGTGTATTTGGTTTTTTATGTATGTTAGTATCTGTCTTATATAGTTGGGTGCTCTTGTATTTTGTGTGTATATTTTTATAATTGTTAGTTCTTTCTCTTGTAGTGTTCCACTTACAAGTATGCGATGGCCTTCTTTATCTCTTTTAATCATTTTAGGTTTGAAGTTCACTTTGTCTGCAAACATAATAGCTATCCCTGACTTTTTCTGTTTTCCTGCTGCATTGGAATACTCTTTTCCATCCTTTGACTTTTAATCTATGAGTTACTTTTTGAGTCAGATGTGTTTCGTGTATATGACATATTGTGAATTCCTGTCTCTTTATCCATTCTGTCAACCAGTTTCTTCTGACAGGTGAATTGAACCCATTTAAATTTATGGATATCACTGATATGTAGTGGCTAACTTTGCCATATTGTATTCCTGTTTTTGGTTTCCCACTTTCCTCCCTTGTTTAATTTCTTGTCCTGATGGTGGTTTCTTTCTGTTGTTGTTCTTGAGATTGTGTCTCTGTCTAGAATGTCTTTTGCTAGCTTTTGTAGGGTATTTTGGTAGATATGAATTTCTTCAGTTGTTCTTTGTCATGAAGGTATCTTGTTTTTCCATTAAATTTGAGAGTTTTACTGGGTACATTAGTCTGGGTTGAAAGTTGTTTTCATTTAGCACTTGAAATATTTCACTCCAAGCTCATCTTAACCTGAAGGCTTATTTGAAAGGTCTGCTGTGAATCTAATAGGCTTTCCTTGACAGGTGAGTTGTGTCTTTTCTCTAACAACTTTTAGTATTCTGTTTTTATGCTGTATGTCAGAGATCTTAATTATTATATGCCTGGGTGTAGATTTATGTTGGTTGTGACTGTTTGGCATTCCATATGCCTCACTTATTTGTATACAAGATTTTTCACCATGTTTGGGCAATTTTCTTCTATTACTTCTGTGAACAGTTTAGTTATGTCCTTTGAGTTGTCTCCAGCATCCTGATGCCAATAAGTCTTATATTGTTTCTCTTATCATCTCGACGCTGCTGGATTGTCATTTCATGCTTCTTTGTGGTTTTTATAAGTTCTACCATTTCCTTATCACTGTTTATGATTCTGTCCTGAAGGTCTGAAATTCTATCCTCTTCTTCATTTAAAAGGTTTTGCCAGATTTCAATGGATTTTTTTTTCTTGGATATCTCTTTGAATTTGTTTCATGGATTCTGCTTGTATTTTGCATTGCTCATTCAGATTTTAAATCAATTTCCCATGCTCCTGTTTTTTTTATCTATTTCACCCCTAGCTATATTGAGCAAATCTTTCACTAAGGTGGTTATTTTTGTCTTTATGTAAGACAGTATTTCAATTTGACTTCCTCTATAGCCTCATGGATTTGTTTCTTTACTTCATTTGCTACCTTTTCAGAGATTTATGGTGTATGACTTTTAAAGTGCTTTATTTCACTGTCACATGTTCTTGCACCTGATGGACTAGATTTTTGGGATTGCATTTTGGTTTTTCATTTTGTCATTTTTACCTTCTAGGCCAAAGTTGGTTATTTAATCCCAGTAGTCACAACTCTGTGCAGTGTATCACATAGGGTCCTACTCTGTTGTTCATGTCTGTCCAACTGTTGAGTACATAGTGACCAGTACCTGCTGGGTTTCTCTCTCTGGGTGAGGGGCCAACAAGTCTCCCATCAAATGAGCACTGCCAGTTCACTGAAGTTCAAGGTTCTGGGAGGGAGAGTGGGAGTCAAATGTTCACAGAAATTCTTGGTCTAAGAGATGGGGAGGGTAGCCAAGGGTAGCAGACCAAGGCAGGGTGGGTGCAGTGGTTTTCTTGTTCAGCACATGGGAGGTGCATACCGGGTCACAGAGGAAGACCACCATGCTCCACCCCAGCTCAGGCTGCTTGGGAGGGCACCAAGGCATGCAGGATCAACTCAGCAGCCTGAGCTGGGGTGGAGCATGGTGTCAGTTCTCTGTGCAGTGGCAGTGCCTTCCATTGTTTGTTTTAAAGACAATGCTGTGGCATTTTGATCACAGAAACTTTGTATATTTTGATATCATGAAGTTTAATTAATCTTTGTTCTTGTTTTTGAAAAATGCTTCATCTATATAGAAACCTCTGTAGTTCCATATGAATTTTAGTTTATTTTAATGTTTTTATTTCAATGAAAAATTCCATTGTAATTTTGACAAGGATTATATTGCATCCACAGATCATTTTGAATAATATGGATATTTTCAATAACAAACACATTGCAGACTAGACTCCATATTCAGGTGTGGCCACAGAACAAGTTTTGCAACACCACATGGCCTCATGCTTTAAGTTTATATTACTATAATTTACTCAGGCAGCCTAAAGTGACTGAATCACTATGATCTCTCTCTACCCCAGATGACAAAAATATACAAGGCTAAGTTTATACATATGTAGTATTTACTAGTACTACAAGTTTAGTACTACAAATTTAGATTTCTGAAAGAAGTAGATCAATATTCAATAATTAATCAGTCATATTCTTTAAATGCTAATGGAGGTCTTTTACTGATTAGCAATAAACATTAACTTAATTCAGATTTAACATTATATTTTAGCACTAATACATAAGTAGATAGCAAATTTGTTTGAAATCTGTTGGAAAATGATTTGGAAGACATTTTGCTATGAAGACAATACAAAGAATTTTTAGACACATTTTCCCATGATCCCTTTACTAACTTACCCTTCTTGCTGAAGTTTCACTAGAGAAATGCACTGATGGTCATACTATCTGTAATGTGGACATACTGTGGCCTGTGGTCTATTACAAAGAAGATATTCAGCTTAATTTCATAGAAATTCAAAATTGCTTATTTTAATACACTTATGTAAACAATGTTCCAAGTATTTTTATTTTCTGTAACTCAAAGAGCAATAAGAAACTATTAATTATTGTGTTGGGTGTTATTTTATGATTTTCTTCATTCTTTTGGATATGACAATATTTACTGAATCTTCTCATGAAGATAACAATGTTTTGGCCTCTTGTTATTTGTTTCATTACAGAATGTCAAATGTTGACAGGAGCATTTCTAAATCTAAAAATAAAACAATTATATACTTTACTCTTATTCTTTGCTTGTCCATTATGTTTTTTTAAACTACACAATTATACTTTTTATTATGAATGGGAAGAATAGACTTTCAGGTTACTTTTGCTTATTACATCACAGACATATAGTATGTGGCATTTAATATATGTGAGTAAAACACAAAAGGGAAAACCTATGATACTAGGAATCTATAGTGGATTTGACGTCATCCACATCATCCATTTTGCAGATCAATCCAGTGGATTTAAGGACTTCAAATCCTAGAATTAATTTTGTTTGACAGAATCAACAGAACAAAGTCCTCCACAGAGAAATCAAACAGCATTGGTGGAATTCACTTTGTTTGGCTTTTCTGGTGTTTTGAACTTGCAAAGATTTCTATTGGGGGATGTTTCTGATGATGTATGTAATTCTGATATAAATAGCCTCATTATCATACTAACCAAGATGGTGCCTTCCCTCCAGAAGTTCATGTATTTTCCTTCAGAATTTTTTTTGGGGGAATATGTTTTGTGTCTGTCACTATCTCTAGATTATTAACAGATGTGTGTACCTTTTTGTTCTGGCTTGTGATAGGCATATGTATGTATTTATGGTCTTGGAAGCTACTGAGTGCTTTATCTGACAGCAGAGATTTAGGACAGGTGTGTCACCATAT
>PVLA01014908.1:11756-28091 GCA_004027455.1 Hydrochoerus hydrochaeris
TAACCTAGATGCATTAATAAAAACATATTTGATTTTTTTTTAAAAATATAAGTGAAGCCTGGTTACAATGTCAAAGTTCCTAAATGACATTTTATATGTGGTAAAGTTGAAAAACAAAAGAATGCTTAGGAACAAACTGTAAATCCACTGACTATTGTTACAGTGTTTACCCTACTCAGTCCTGCTCTTAGCCACACAATCACATCCTCACTGGTCTCTCTGCTTCCAAAGTTAATCATGGTTAACTATGTTTTATTTTTATTTATATGGCTATTCACTGCATTTGAGCACTAACCATAAAAAACCAATATAAATCATGATAATTTTGTGGGGATTTAGGATATATATATATATATATATATATATATATATATGGATTGAACTCATAAACTTGTGCTGGCCACATAGGTGCCTGTGCTGCTAAGCTAAATACCCAGCCCCAGGATATAATTTGTTGAAGAAACCACAAAGTTTCCATGGGCATGCCTCTTACCTGGAAGTAGGTGTTCACCAAATACTATGACTAATTGGCAGGACTTAAGGACTTCACACCACAGAGAAAAAAAATTTGTTACAGGGAATCAAACTCATGAATTTGCAAGGGCTTTATGCTGCTGAGTTAAATCCCCAACCACAAAGCAGAAAATTTTAAATCATGAAATTAAAGTAAAATAAAATATTATGAGTTGAATGGAAGGTAGGTTATCAAAACAAGGCAGCATGAGTTAGAAATGTTTAATGTTGCCTGCAGAAATAATGAATTGTTTTTCATAGGATGTTACTAAAAATTATCTCATTAGGGACACGAGTTTTGTGACCAATTCACATGTACAAATTTTTTAATTTCTGAATAGTTCAGCACATTGGCTTACAAAGTTGCACAATTAAGTGTTAAGTAGAAAAAAACTAAAATCATGAGTTGCTTAATTACATTGTACATTTTTTTATCAAAACCTAATAGTGTCAAAATAAAAATTCATCCAACCTTCCCTCTTCTATTACTTTTAAATATATAATGATGTGATTTTTCACCTGTACCTACAAGAACTAGGACATGATATATGAATACTTTTCCAAATTCAGTTTTCTTCTTATGTAAATAGAGATCAAAATATTCAACAAATTTCAATTTGAATTACTAGAAATTATACCCCTAAAAGACATTATTTTAAAATTGTTAAACAAAAAAGATCAGCACCTCACAGGCATTTACAACTTTACCTGCTGTTCTGAAACAAACATGATTGGTTTTCTTCACACTCACTGCAGAAACAAAAATCTACTGCTATGAAGCAATCTAGAAAAATGTGAGAAATTAAAGGAAATATAAGTAAATGGGCTTTGCATGTTTTTAATGATGTGTCTAAGAATTACAATTAGTTAAAATGTTAAAGTCAAGAGAATTATAGAAAAAGAGACAATGTCACACAATATTTACAATGTTTAAATAGGCATTGGTAATTGACAACTTCCTTGATGAAACTTGGTTTTGAGATACTAAAACTATCATAACTTGAAATCACATGAGAGAGAAAACAATGTTAATAATGATGGTGTGAATTAGATTAATGGAAACTGAGTTCTATTTAGTTGGGTTCAAAATTGCTGTGCTGGTACTTGAAATGCAAATACAGAACGTGATATCATACCATTTTTTTAAAACTGGAGATCAAACTCATGATGTCACACTTGCCAGGGAGGTGTTGGTGCTGCTGAGCTAAATCCCTGGCTTCCATTCCATTATTTTTAAAAAGTAAAGTTAAAGAAAAATTTTGAAGTTTTTAATCTGATAGTATACTAAATATTTGAGGAACTAAATGTACTCTGATTTGAGATTTGTGTGATTTATTCATGTATACCAACATCACATGGACAGATATGGCAGTAATTTACATATATAAATAAATATATCAGTACAAAATAAAAAGGTAATAATGGATAAGACATTCTTTCAAAAATGTTCTCTAAGTTTCTATGATATTTAGAAGTTAGTATGTAATTAAGACATTATTAATGTATGCCTTTAAGATAGAGCTAGAATCTTTAATACTATACTATCCAACCATATTTTAATCATATTTTATTTTTCTATTTATCTCAAACTAGATAATTGTGCAGAAACAAAAAGCACAACAATCAAGGCCTCCCTTTTCATAATACCTATTCAAGATCCTATTCAATAATTGTGTAATGTTTTGCTGTACTGAAATAACACTCCAGGCTTATTGTAAACACAATGCTTAAATATACATTGCAGATTGTAATCACTGAATAATAAATGAGAGTTAAAATGCTGTGAGCTACAAAAACGATAATATTGAATATATGACCTCACTTTAGAAAATGTCCTTTCCCTTTTGATCTTATTTCACCTTGTCATAATTAAAACTAGGAAAGTACAAAACCTATCTGGAACAGTCTTTTGAAACTTAATATATTAAAATTATTTTTTAAAATTTTGTCAGCACTAAAGAGTTATCTCAGAGGCACAGAGCCTGCCTGGCAAGGGTAAAGTCCTGAGTTCAATTATGGTTATTTTCCCCGCCCCCCAGCAAAACTGTGTAAGTGTTATTTATGAGTGATAAAGATGCAGTTATAGAATAGCATTTGCATTAAATAAAAGGAACCAATGCTTAGTTCCTTGGATCATGGTTAAATATTACATTTACCTTTGTTTTCTGCTTAAAAGATGAGAGAGGAAGAACATTTACATTAAGTTCTGATAAGATACACTATTTGAATCAAAGATTAACAACCATCTCAAATGTATACTATCACCAGAACAAATAATGCTTTAAATGCTAAATATTTTTTACCCTGGGGGTGAACTCATTTCCCAAGTATCCTTGTAACTGCACTAAAGCATTTTATCCACCAATCAGGTAATCTGAGACAACACCCAAAAATCCCTTGTGGCTGGGCTGCTTCCATAAATCATCAGGCATTCATCTTTTTAAGTCTCCATGAAAATCACTTTGCTAATCTCACAGCATTATAATTATGAGTTTATTGTAATGGCAAAGGACATTTTCTTTCAATTATGCACACAGGCTATGTATTAAACATGAAATTTTGTGTTTCTGCCATTCAGGATTAAGATATAAGAATAGTTGCCCTGTCCAGAAAGTGTTATTATCTTTTATATAAGTCTTCCTTCACCAGGTACACACTTTCTTGGCAGGTATCCTCAACACTCAGGCTGAAAATGGATGAGAGAGAGGCTAATTAACATGAGCTCTTCTCTGTTTCTTTTTATGGGTTCAAACTGGGAAAGGAACACAGAACTGCCACACAAAACTCCTAATGTAAAATATAATCACAACTGTACACCAAGCTGAAAGGGAAGATGCAAAATATTGTTTCCAGCTGTACAGCCATAGTAGTGGTTATGGGACTCAGTTTCTATCATGGACATCCCTTGACTTTCAAAATATAAAATCAGATATGGCAGGAAAAGGCAGGAAACAAAGATAGAGAGAAGGAATTAAAAAGATCCAAGTGCAGCTTGTATTGCTACCAAGGCCTAATGATGCATGTGTTTATTATATATAAAAAATATGTACTAATAAAAAATTTGTTTGCAAAGTAGGCCTTTGTCCACACCCACAGCTCCTGTGCAATAGTGGAAAATTCTCTTAGTAGGTACAGAGGAGAGGGTCATCGTACACAAGCCTGAATTCTAAGTGCTCTGCAGTTGTGTCTGAGGATATTTATTTCATTTTGGAAAATAACATGGAACACCCAGGCCTAACTTTGTTGTCAAAAAATAATAGTGATCTTGTAGGGAATACCAATTATAATGCTTCAAAAAACTTTTGCAAGATGTGTTTATGGCTCCAAGAGAGATGTATTAGCTTGCTAAATGACCTAAGAATTAGAGGTTTAACAGAACAAAGGGACCAGAGGCAAAATGACCCTTGCTAAATTCAAGGTCAGCTCTGTGAGTTGGTGATATTGCACTTACTCAGGAACAATCAGAGAGGGTTTTAAAAAGATCTGAATACATTAGGAAGATTGACACAAGCAGTGAACACAATGTAGACAATTTAATTTTTTAGTTCCTTAAGCTTAGCTAAGTATGGCTCATCAGCAAGGAAATTCTTAACAAGCAAGCATTAAATATCACAAATATCTGAGGACTTCAGAAAGACTATGATGCCCAAGTGTATACCAGCTCTACCATGTTCCCCAGGAGGCATTGCAATCTAGTGTTTTTAGCTAAAATGAAGGCATAATCCAAACTCACTGCTCTGGCTTGTACTTCTGCAAGACACATAGCAAAAGGGCTAAGAGACCTAAGTCCAAGTTGTGATAGAGAAAAGACTTTCTTTTTTATTTTTATTTTAAAGAGAATAAAACAATAGAGGACAGATCTAAGCAGATCAGAACAGAACAATGTAAGCACCACAGCACTTCACAACAAGACAATTGGATATTAACAGTAGATATCATAATGTCTCTTTCTTTGAAATAGTTGAGCTTAGCTTTACACACAATAATGTCAAACATAACAAAGTAGAATAAAAAAACTCAAGAGAATGGAAATATTGCAAGGAATTCTGAACCAAATAACCAAAGATGAACAATTTCTAATATATTATCTCATTTTCCATAAAAATTTTGCTTTTACTATCATACATATTAAAATCCAATAAGACAAAATGTTATAGAACAAATGGTGATAGAAAAACAAGAGCATGGTAGGACTTCAGAGCAAGATGATATTAAATCAACAATGGCTTCTATATTGTCTTGTCTTCAAAGTAACTATTCATATGATCATATATATTAAGATCAAACAAAACAGAATATAACCATTCCAACCAATGAATGAAAACAAGCATTTTCTAGGAAAGATTCTTAGTTAGCAAGGCCACACAATAACCAGGGTCTAAAGAGGCCTAAGTGTTTAGCATCCCTCAGCATTTGTAGCTGAGAGGAGTTAGAGGGAAGTTTTAAATCAGCTGTGGTGTAGAGGCTGCAAGCACATCAAGGTGGCAGCAGAGGGGAAATCTCCCCCTTAGTCCTGCTATGTGCAGTGCACACATCACATGTGCTCTCCATTTACAACAGGGTGTAACATGTATGACATGATACACATTCACACATCCTGGAGATTCTTGTGTTTAAATCATCCAATCATATTTCCTACCCATAATCATGCTTTCTTTATCTTCTATCTGATCTTTTATTCAAATAAAATAAGAATCTAATTTATGCATTACATGTATGAAGAAAGCTTTTTGTACTTCTTTTGATGTAAAATTCTTCATTTCATTCATTTTCTAAGTAATGTAGGATTACTCATATCTGTGTTCAACATACATTTAGGGGAACAGTAAAAATTTATATGAAATGTATATATAATTCTGTATAATATAATAGTTGAAAATTTTGTAATGCACATATGTGCATATTTCATTACATTAAAATGTTTCACTACAAAAATATTTGTAACTAACCATCATGGAAAACTGAGATCACTCTTAATATCAAATGCTATATATTTAGGTGTATCAACTATTTATTATTACATATTGTCCTATACTGTATTTCTTATGTATATCATAAGTCTATATGGTCATTAAGAACCACACTGTGGAGATGTAACAATTGATATCTAGAGTCTAAGAGGTAATAGTTTTTAATTTTAAAAATCATATTCTCAACAAATTCCTGATTAAAGTTCCATAAGTGAATGTCTTTGAAAAAAATAATTATGTGGCTACTCTCCTGAAATGATCTTGAATTTTTAGAGCGAATCACACCTTGAAACTTTATAAATTTAATTACTTACAGAATTTCAGAATTGTAAAATTTACCATTAAAATCTTGCATAAAGTAAGCATGGCATAATTTCAACTAAGGTGTCTAAAGACTTATGGTCACAAATAGTTACCATATATGGGAATACTGTTTGCTTTACTCAAACAATTTAACGTTGTTAACATTGGTGTCAAGGGGAAATGCTGTATCAATCTGGTACACTGTACAATTTCAGAGAGCAAAAAACAAAGAAGAAATAGGGTATAACACCAAAATAATGCACCCTTGGAGGCTTAAGAAAGCTTGTGTGTGAACTGAATTTGAAGTGATATTTTCTAATATGTGAATCATTACATTGCATTTACAAATGTGACTTCTATGTGTTCACCAAATGTTGAATGAGAGCTGCAGGTAACATAGAATAGTTATGCACATTAGGTGTACATTTTGAGTCATAATACCTAAAGTTGTTAGGTTAACCAACACAAAGAGACAAAATAAACACAAAGAGGCATAACTGGCATATTCCATTTTATGCAATGAGTAATTGAGTTAATTTCTCCCTTCTCAAACACCACTTGTGAATTAATTGCAAAATAAAAATTGTCTTCTCACGCATGCATGCATACATGTGTGTCTGTATGTGTGTGTGCACATGTGCGTGTGTGTGCATGTGCGTGTGTGTGTGCTATCTTGTTCATATTCTTATTTTTGGCTTTGGGGACACAATGCCAAACTCCTACACCTTCAAGGAGGAAGCATTTATCTTGGTTCACATTTTATAAGTTCTATTCATTGATTTTCTGCTGAATCAGGCAGAGGCAGTGTGATGGCAGATAGGAGCAATGCTGCTCTTGAGATGGTGCCCAGGAAGCAGCAAGCAGGAGCAGGAGCTGGATGGGAGATGAAGCTTCCCAGGTCTGGCACTTGATTACTGCCTCTTCAGGCAAACCCCAGTCCAGCCTCAGATTTACCTCTAGATTCATCTATGGACTGATTCAGTGATGGACACACTGCCCCTATGAACTATCACCTCCTGGGAGCCCCACATCTGCAAGTCTGAGGCTTGAAGGGACATCCAGGTACAAACCATGTGCATTTTATTCTTGTCCTGCCCTCAGCCAAATTGCTCTCAAAGAACAGGGGAAGCTCATCAATATAGTATCAGTCATATCAGGATACTGTTAATGCTCTGGAAAATGGTTTGTGAACAGTGTTCCATATATTTGTGCTTCACTGTTATTTACTATGATGATCACTACACTACCAAGGTGATCCTCCCTCTTGTGCCTCCATAGCTCTACCTGTTCTAGATGATCATCAGCAGATCATACATTACAGTCCTCTCTGCCTACAGCTTCTTTCACTTAGGTTGATATTTTGGAGGTTCATCCATATGTAGTATTTATAGAGTGGTTAAATTCCTTAGATGATTAAAGATACTGACTGTCTTCCCTAAAGCATAATTTAAGATCTGAGCTTGTGCCATTGTTTCAATGTTACATACTACATGATAAAATTTACACAGTGGTTTGTATTTTCTTTCAGAATGATATTTTTAAAATATCCTTAAATTTCTATAAACATTTTACTCATAAGACTTAATCAAGTCAGAAAACAGTATCTAATGTTTAAAAAGCTTCCCTAGGACTAAAAGTAAAATATTAACATGGAGACATCTGATTGCCTATCAAGTCATCTTCTTCAGGAAATAGTTATCTGCTACTGAATCATGGTGTGTTCCAAACAGAGTTCACTGAAGCTTCCTGATGCCAACACCTTGAATCTTCTTACTGATGGAAAGAAGAGTAGAAAGGCCTGAAATATGATAAATGTGTTCCACAACTTGGCAGTTCCCACTAACATAAAGAACACCGACTGAGCTAGTGTATGAAATTTGGGTACTATGTTAATTTTAAAATCTGTCTTCCACTATATCTATAGAGTTGAAGGCTGCATTTTAAAAACTTATATTTACCTAGAATAGTAAAAATGTAGTTTTAAGAAAACACTTTTAACTGAAACGTACACATTGAAAGTTATTTAAAAACACATTTTAAGTCAACTTTCAGGAGTAAAAATATCTTTGTTCTGAAAATCCAGCCAATAAAATATGACTCCTTGAACTCTAGAAAATAATGTCATATTCATGATAAATGTTCTATATTTTGGTTATCTGTATAGTTTTGACACAAAGTTGGGTCTTTTTCCATATTTATATTTATTTTCCTTCACTCAATGTTTTTTTTTTTACAAAATTCTACCCTAATGTGCATAAAAATAGTTCATTTAATATTTTTCTTATGTAATATTTCATTGTGTAAATATATGATAATTGATCTAAAATCAGAAATCAGCAAAGGGCCCCTAAGTCTGCTAGAATGCAGAAATAACCTTTTGTTAATAGATAGCCTGTGATTGTTCTTATGATATAATAGCAAACCCTCATACTTACCAGTGTTATGAATTGAGAATCTTAAAATATATTTTACAGTTTTTTCAATATTTGTCAGCAGTACTGGTCCATTTAGGTTGATAATATCCATGTTGTTTGCAACATGATAATACTGCAAAATAATGCAACAGTGAATATTTCACATGTCTTTGGTAGGCCACAGTCCCTCATTTATTTGAGTATAAATCTAGATATTGGATTTTGAGGTCACTGAGTATTCCTGTGCTGAGCTACAGTAGATATTGCCACCCAGATACACAAAGTCTTTGATTTGTCAATTGCTTCATTCTTCTCTTCTCTTCTCTTCTCTTCTCTTCTCTTCTCTTCTCTTCTCTCCTCTTCTCTTCTCTTCTCTTCTCTTCTCTTCTCTTCTCTTCTCTTCTCTTCTCTCTCTTCTCTTTTTTCTTTTATTTTCATTTCTCTTTTTTTGTACCAGGGATAAAACACACAACTTGCACTTGGCAAGAATACACTTACACCATTGAGCTGTCTCCAGCCCATTTGCTTTAATTTCACCATTCCCTAGGTCAGTCCTAATACTGCACAAAGTTTTAATTTTTAATTAGTTGAGCACTGGTAACACTGCATACCACAACTCTGAAATTTCAAGTTTCTTTTTCAAGGCTCATTCCATCACTCTTTAAATATTGAGGACATCTGATAAAAAAGGGAAGAGCATGGGTTTCTGGCCTTGTGAAATTCATATTGTCCCAGCTGGTGACAGGCCCAGGATTGCTTCTGGTCAAAACAGCCGAAAGATTCAGTGTAAGTCACTTTTTTACAAATGAAGCAGCTCATTCTTTAGTTTTCAAGGTGTTCTAAAGAGCAAAGAGTGCTTTATACAGCATCAATTAATTCAATTAAAACTAAAAAAAGACAACGAATTAACAAATTAAAGAACTGGTAAATCAAAGAATTGATAAACCTCTAGCCAACCTTATCAAGAAAAAGAAAAAAAAACCTTAAATCCACACAATAAGAACTGAAAAGGGGGAAATTACTACAGATCCCATGGAAATTCAAAATATCATCAACACCTACTTTGAAAATCTCTACTCACATAGTGTGGAAAACATAGAGTAAATGGAAAGATTTGTAGAAACATATGAACTACCAAAGCTCAATCAAGTAGATATAACAATTTTGAATAACCCAATATGAGCTACTGAAATAAAAAAAAACACGATTAAAATCTTACCAACAAAGAAAACCCCAGTTTCTGATGGATTCACAACTGAATTCAGTGAGAGATTTAGAGAAGAGTTGACTCCAATACTACTTAAACTCTTCAATGAAATTGAAAGAGAAACAGTCTTCCCTCATTCATTCTTGGAGGCAAATATCACTCTGATTCCAAAACTGGAGAAAGACCCAACCAAAAAGGAGAACTACAGGCCAGTCTCACTAATGAACATTGATGCAAAGATTTTTGGTAAAATATTGGCAAATAGAATGCAGTAAATCATCAAGAAGATTATACACCATGAGGAAGTGTGATTTATTCAATGAATGCAAGGATGATTCAACACACACAGTACAAGAAATGTAATATACCACATTAACAGAAAAAATAAAAATCATATGATCATCTCAATAGACACAGAAAAAGCTTTGATAAAGTCCAACCCCTATTGATGATAAAAAAACTTGCAGAAACACAGAATAAACATTATGTACTTCAATCTCATAAATGCTATTTACGACAAAAACAACAGCTAACAATATACTAAATGTACAAAAACTGAAAGCCTTCACTCTAAAATCAAGAACAAGACAAGGATGTCCACTATCATCACTCATAATCAATATAGTTCTGGAGCCATTAGCCAGAGCAATCATACAAGAGGGAGAAATAAAAGGGATAAAAATTGGAAAAGAAGAAGTTAAATTATCATTGTTTGCCAACAGCATGCTACTCTACATTGAAGACCCCAAAATATCCATTAAAGGACTACTAGAGGAAATTAAATCATTCAGCAGCATAGCTGGATGGTTTGAGCACAATGTCTGTGCTCAAAACTCAATAACATTCCTGTACACAATCAAAAATCTCCACAAGAGGCAAATTATGAAAATATCGCCTTTAAAAATAGCATCTAAAAAATGGAATATTTAGGAATTAACCTAACCAAGAATGTAAAAGACCTATATGCTGAAAATTATGCTACCCTAAAAAAGGAGATTGAAGAAGATATTAGAAAAATGTAAGAATATTCCTTGCTCTTGACTAGGAAAAACTAACATTGTGAAAATGGCCATACTTCCAAAACTGTTATACAGATTCAATGTAATCCCAATCAAAATACCATTAACATACCTTACAGATATGGAGAAAATATTCCTAAAATTAATTTGGAAACAGAACTAACCTAGAATAGCAATGGCAATTTTGGGCAACAAAGGAAAGACAAGAGGCATCTCAATTCCTGACTTGAAAGTATGCTACAAAGCCACAGTGATAAAATAAGCATGGTACTGGCAAAGAAATAGACCTGAGAATCAGTGGAACAGATTAGAAGATACAAACACTACTAGAAAGACACTCAGCCACCTGATATTTTACATAGGGACTAAACATATACACTGGAAGAATGATAGCATCTTTAATAAATGGTGTTGAAAAATTGGCTTTCCACATGCCAAAGACTGAAAATAGACCCATGTCTATCACCACACACTAGAGAAAAGTCAAAATCGATCAATGATCTAAATGTTAAATCAGAAGCAATAAATCTAATGGATGACAAGATAGCAAGAAAACTTGGATTCATAGGGTTAGGCAGAGAATTCATGGATAAAATGCAAACCACACAGGAAACTTTTCAAAGAATCAACAACTAGGATCTCATATTATTGAACATTTTCTGCACTTCAAAAGAAATCACCAACAAAGTGAAAAGAAAACCCACAGAATGAGAAAGAATTTTAGCCAACAATCCCTCAGACAAGGACTTGCATACAGAACATACAAAGAATTGGAAAACATCAAGCCTACCAAATTCCAAGACCCTCTCCAAAAATGGGCATCATCACTAGTCATTTGAGAAATGCAAATTAAAACAGCATTGAGATTTCATTGACTCTGGAAATGATGGCAGCCAACAAGAAAAGAAAAGATAACAAATGTTGACGTTGATGTGGGGAAAAAAAGAACACTTCTCCACTGTTGGTGGAAGTGCATATTGGTGCAAATACTGTGGAAATAAGTATGGAGATACCTCAAAAAGTTAGGATTGGAAGTTCCATTCAATCCAGCTATTTCTCTCCCAGGTATTTTCTCAGAAAAATTTAAAAGGTCATGTCTCAATGATATATTTTCACCTATATTTGCAGAAGCACAAGTTTTGATAGCTAAATCTTGGGAACAACCAAAATGCCCATGAAACACAAAGTGGATGAGCAAAAGTGGTATTTTTATACAATGGAATACTGCAGAGCTTTAAAAAGGATGATCTTGAGGCTTTTTTAGGTAAATGGAGTCAACTTGAGAATATCCTCATAAGTGAAATAAACAAGAATCACATTAATAAATATCACATTGTCTCTCTAGTGTAAAAAAATAATAAAAACGGACAGAGTAATAGCATGCAAAAATATCATACTGTAAAAGTGAAAGGGAAGGAAAGTGCTCTACAGGATATAATGGTATGTATAGTTTTGTTTGATTTTATTATGTGTGATGGTATAAACAACTATTTTGAAGAAAAGAAGACATTATGGCATCCATTGCTGATTTAATATCATCCTTTTTTGAAGTTGTACCATACTTTTGTTCTATTACCATTGATTCTATCATGTTGTGTCTTACTGGATTTTAATATATGTAATAGTATAAACAGATCTTTTATGGAAAATGAGATATTAAAGGAGCCATTGTTCATTCTCTGTTGTTTGGTTCAGAATGCCATGTAATACTTTTATTCTCTTGAATGGTTTTATACTACTTTGTTATGTTTGATATTACTGTGGATGAATCTATGCTCAACTATTTCAAAGAAAGAGAGATTATGGTCGCTACTCTTAAATATCCAGCTGTCTTGTTGTGAAGTGCTGTGTTGCTTACATTGTTGTGTTCTGATATGCTTTATTCAGTCCTCTTTTGTTTTATTCTTTGTAAAATAAAAAAATTGCAAAAAAGAAAGGGATTGAGTTCCTCTCAGCCATGAGAAACATCTTGGGTCTGATTGTGGTGGAATAGGATCAGTCACAGAAAAAGAGGTGGCTGAGGAAGCAATAAATGGATGTGTGAAGGTGGGGAACCACTGATATTGAACTCATCATTCCAAGATTTACTAAGAGATCAATGAGATAAACAAGGAAAAATATTGTAAACAGGGCCACTTTGACATCTTTGTAATCAGTAGTTCCCAAGAAAATGAATTCATTCAAGACAGAGCAGTTGCTCTTCTCCATTCTTGTTGTTCTCTTAAAAAAACTTAAAAAAATAATAGGTACATTTTAATCCTCTTGTGCATTGCAAAATATCTGTAAAAAAGACCACCTTTTGATTTTGTAGGTTTTTATCCTAATGCAACACCCTCTGGATGCCTTCCAGAATATTAATATCACCAATTCAACTTAGCTGGTGAGATAAATCTAAACATAAATCATAAAATATATGCCTTCTAATAACTTTTCTTATTTTTCTAGCCCTTTTGTGGGTTTTATTTCAGCTTATATATATTTGATGATCTGAAACCTCAGCCCATCTTTCAAATAATATGAATAAGGAAATATAGATTTTTTTCACTTCTTAGGGAAATTACATGATCAGAAATACAATTTAGAATCAGCTATTCTTCTTAAAATAATCACACACATTAAATTATAATTTTTATCTTCTTCAATATTCATCATGGTTTCAAATACATTTATTGTTGTTCAAATAATCTTATTACCAAAAAATAAAGATGAATATTATTATTTGAGAAAACACAAATTGTATTTTATTGATTTTTTCCTAAAAATATATCAGAATATTTTCACTGTGCTCATTATTTAATGTAGAGGTAGTTGGAGCTAAATACTATTGTTCTGATCACTCTAAAAGAAATACTAAAACACAAAAAAGCATATTTTAAAACATACCCTTGGATTATATCATATTTTAGGAATGCATTTATTATATAGAGCAATTGTGTTTGTATAAAAATTTGAAAACAAGATGAACAGTTACAAGTTACAGATATGTAGATCCACTTTCCTGAGTATATGAAAGTTCTTGGATTTGTGATGTATTTTTATGTGTGCTGATTTTTATTTGAAATATGAGTAGTGAAATTCAAAAGATGTATACATGGGGGATGTTTTGTTTGGTTATTTCAATCATAGTATTTTATTATATGATGTCCATGTACTTCAATTTTTGCATATACTGATTTCTAATATGCTTTTTTTGTAATGTCATCTGTAAATAGGTATTAGTTAGGCAAGAACAACATCTTAAAGTGATGTGCATCCTTACCCAATGATAAAATGAGTGAAAACCTGGCTGTGAACCCAATTTAAAGGCAAATAAGTACAATGAGGTTATGTGGATACTAATAATTTAAGTAAGAATCTTTTAATTCTCAGAAGAAATAATCAATTTTGAAAATTAGAATTTAGGTTGTGTTCTACCAAGCAATCTGACATAAAATCTGTAAGTTTTCTCCAATTAACTATGCATTTACATTTCTTTTTCTTTAGAATACTTTTAAAATTGAAAAACTCACAGACTTACCAGAGATGTGTTGTGCTTTGGTAAACAAACAGTACTAGGCCAGAGACTTTTATTATAATAAGAAGCTTATGGGACTTAATTTTCTGAAGCAACATCTACTAATCTGTGCTGTTGTGAATACAAGTAATTAATTGTATTTCTGGATCTGTATTTTCCTATGCAACTAATTACAGTCCAAAGTGAAGGACAGATTGAGCTTAAGTTGTCAATATACTTACCAATTTACGTGTCTCAGAATGAAACAACAAATTAGTTTTATACCACATAATCAGTTTTATACCACATCAGTTTTCTATTCTAAACTATTACCTGTCTCATCTTTGTCTACCTGAAGTAGAATGTAATTAAACTGAAACCACCCTTGAAAGAATCATTACCAAACCATTCATTCTTCATTTGTACTTAAAGTGCTCACACAATTATTTCCTTTCAACAATACATTTACATAGACATAATATGTGTACCACAAACTCCATGCTGAATCTTTCCTTGGTGTTCAGCACAGTCCAAAGGCTGCAAACTGATCACCACAGTCCACTTATGCAGTGTTTTTTATCAATGCAAAAAGGGGCATAAAGTGATCTCACCCTGTCCCTTTCCACAACTCTTGGTAACTCTCAGATGCTTTCTGAATTTACGTTCATATATTGAGGAGATAACTATAAAAAATTTCCCCAAATAAGTGCCTTTTCCATTAGTTTTGCATTTGCTCTGCTTTAAATATACATCCATATGATAGCATTTTTTCAGAATTCCCTGTTAGGTGGATAAATAAATAATATGTTGTTTTATGTATATGATATATTTTCCTTCTTTCTCATCATTAAAAGAACCCATAGATAGTTTCTACTTTGATACCTGGGGATAAAAATAACACTAAGGATATTTATTTGGTATTGCAATTTTCACTGAATATTTTGTAAAATAGTCTCTTGGTTTTTATAGCATGTTCACTTCATGTAGTTACTTTGTACTTTTAACACTATTTAATTATTAAGAAAGTTCTTCATCATCTGTGCCATGATATTTTCTGTTCTGTCCTAATCATGAACATCAAAGTCCTCCCATCTGTGTCTTCCATCTCAGGATCATGCATTCCATCCATAATATGGTAGATCTGGAAGCTGGAGTAACTTTGGTAAGTAGCTTTTGTGTCCTTCCTGTGCTCATACTGATGCTGAATTCACATACATGTAACATGAGTGATGAAAATGTGAGAGAGCCTCTATAGAAGTCAACTTAATCAAAAATAGCCTAGTAATGAATACAAGCTTAATTAATATATTGTTTTGGAAAAACACATCATTCTATTCAAAATGTCAGCACATTATGAAAATCTCTCAATTAATTTATTAAATGTCATAGACCTTTTAAGCTCTTTACCTAAATTATATCAATTTATAATAATAGTGTGTTATTCTTGAGGCATAAAATAATTTATTAATTAGAAATTTATAAATATCTGCACTGGTGATATAGCTCAATGGTAAGGTTCTTGACTTAACATGCATAAGGTCCTGGGATCAGTCCTCAACAACAAAAAAATGAATAAAATTTATAGATTTTTGTTACTTTTTGTTTGTTTGATAGAAATTCTAGTGTTTTGCTTAGATATTCTGAGTTCACAATAAGTACAGGAAACCACTTAGCCTTTTATCTTGGTACGTTCCTATATTGTTATTTGTGAGTTTTTCACCAATTTAATTTATAACCTTAAGATCAAAAGTATTAACCCCTTATACATACTCAAGGCAATGTGTTAGACTTATGTAACAAACTATTATTAAAGGTAATTACTGATGATATTTAATTTATAATTAGTGTATTCATGGAAGAAGAAGTATGCATAACGTCACACAAAGAAGGGCACACACACAAACATACACACACATGCACAGAAACACAATTTTCCAAGGGACAATTAAAACAAAAAGCTTACTAACATGGTCTGCAAAATTTTTTAAACAGTACATTAATCATTCAGTTTATCATTCAGAATGAAAATGAAGTGTGATTCTCAGATTGTTTTATTACAGAAGTTTAAATATATGACTAGTGCATGTATTAAATAAGTTCAACCATGATCTAAGTTATAAATAATGGAGTATCTGCAGTGCAGTGAATCAAAGCCCTCTGGACATACCAAGTTCAGAGCCACTATGTGAGGTGACTCATCACTCTCCTGATGCTCTCATTTCCATACTTATGACTCAGGCTGTAGACCAAGGGTTCAGCATGGGGACCACAACTGTGTAAAACACAGAATCAACTCTTAACATGAGCCACAAGTTCATGGATTTGGGAACACAATGAAAGCACAGAACAGTGCCATGGAAGATGGTCTGGGACCAAGTGGAGGAAGATGGGAGACACCTTTGGAGAAAGCTTTCAG
>PVLA01014909.1:0-27985 GCA_004027455.1 Hydrochoerus hydrochaeris
AGGCAGCCATTGTAAGCCTATCACATAACTCCACATATAGATATATGATCATCTATCTATCTGTATGATCAGTTAAGAGATATATATGTATGTATATATATGCATATATAAATGTATATATAAATATATGAATATCATGGTTCAGGAACTTAATTTGTTCCACAGTTCTGGGCAAGATGGTCACAGTCACGTTTATCACTAGATGTGGTGTTCACAAAAGGTGGCACAAGTTTCCAGAAATCTTCTGTTTTCAATCTGAATTGCTTGAAAACAGAAGCAGTTGTGAACCTAGGCATTATCACACACACATGTGTGCACACGTATGCACAAACACACACATACACACAGATATATACAACTTATATTAAGTCTTTCTCATGAGCATTGATATATATAAGCTAATTTCATAAGACCTTCCAAGACTTACTCCATTTCATCTAATCCTCACTTACAGTACACTTTGTTGAAACTAGAAATTTGCTTTTCTAACATCGAGTCCACTGTGAAAAAGTCTAAAGTTTAGTCCTATCAATGGTTCATTGATCAGTGGGTTTTATAAATCAAAGTGACTTCCCATAAGTTTATAGACCAAGGTTTTGGCTAACTTAAAATTTTAAAAATAAGATATTTAAGACAAACAACAAAAACAGTAAAAGGGAAACCCACCATAAAGTAGCACCATAATCTCAAAAATTCAAAAATGTAGCACTAATGACCATCAGGTTGGCTACTATAAAAATCAAAAAGGAAACACAAATCTATTAATAATTGTTGATGAAGAAGTGAAGAAATGGGAATCCTTGGTATTGTTGGAAAGAAATTAGCAGTGCTCCCATTCACTGTGAAACACATTATGAGAATTTCTTAAAAAGTTAAACATAGAATTACTGTATGATGGAGCAATTTCCCTTCTGGATATACAAATGAAAATCCTGAAAACAAGCACTAGAACACATATTAGTACACTAATGTTCATAGCAGAGTTATTTCCAAGAACTAAAATGTGGAAACAACCTACCAACCAACAACTATGAGTTTTTAAAATGTGATGTAAGCTGGGTCTAACTGTGCTCACCTATAATCCCAGCATCAACCACAAGGATGAGGGAAAAGGCTTGCAAGGTAAAGCCCAGCCTGGGAAATTAGTAAGACTCTACTCAAAATTAAAAACAAAATGTTAGAAAGCACTGCACATGCAGCTCAGTGCTAATGCTCTGGGTTGAATCCACAATGGTGCTTCAACAAATTGATACGTGACAAGAATATTACTGAGTCTTAAAGTGGAATGAAGCATGGATACACGCTATGACATAGAGGAACCTCACAGACATCGTCCTATGGGAAAGAAACCAGCTGCAAATACAGACAGGCGCTATGCAACTCCAGTGATGTGAGTCACTAGGATGAGTCAGATCCGTGGAGAACAGAGCATGGAATGGCTGTGTAGGGTCTGGAAGGGGAAAGCAACGGACAGTGTGTGTGTGATGTGCACATTTCATCTTGGGATAAACAGGACCTGGAGAGGGAGGATGGTGACTGTCACACAGCACAGTGAATGGTGTCAGGGCCCCTGAACCCCACACTTTACAATTGTTAAAATGCATTTTCATTTTATCAGGATAAAATCCAGTTCATGTGGAAAATTTTATAATGCTTATATTTTACCACCATAAAAATAAACATTAAATTTAAACATGCATTTGGAAAACATGACGTCTGAATAAGGGTGATTTCAAGCCAAGCAAGAAATACTGATTAACCCCACATTTGAATACATAAGTTACATTTTACTGTTTTTATATCTGTCTCCCTATTGCTTAGGGAAAAATATTGCTGATGATTGTTTTAATATCACTGCTGGCTGTGAGCACCCAGGCTGGGCATCCTACTCTGGAGCTTCTGAGGCACCTTGAAAGAGGTTCTCCGAAATAGAGGAGGAAAATAGGAAAACCCCGTAATCTTCTTTATGTGAATACTTGGCAGCAATATCAGGTCCTTTTCAGATGCTATGAAGTAAATCAGAACCTCAGAGGCGTCGTTGTGTTGAGACAACCAACGCTGTACTAGTTTTTGGCCAGGTGACATGATCAAGTTAGAGTGTCACAAATGAGTTCAGGGCTCTTTTATTCAGTTTAGACAGAAGACAGGAATTGGCAGACGCCGCTCTGTTAGCACCTCTGGACTTTGGATCCCAGTGCCTCTCAGCCCCTAATGTTAAAGCTCTGAACAAGAGGTGACCACGAGTCACAGATGGACTCCACCACTGCCAGATGGAGCCATTGGTTACCACTGGTCAACACTGGCTCCTTCTGCCATTGCCAGATGCTATCGTCAGCCAATGCTGGTTGTCCCCATGCTGGTCTCTGTGGATGGTCTCTCCTGATTTCTACAGCCAGTGTCAGGAGGTCTTCAGGGCTGGCAGCCCCTAGTGTTTGCACTTGTATCTGTTTTCTAACTCAACCACTTGTCCTTAGTTATCTTGGGATAAAAATCCTGAGTAGATTTATAAGACCTTCCAAGACCAAACTACCTGATAAATAAGTCACAGGCAAATTTGCAGGACCAGAGAGGAAAATTTCATCTGAAAAAGGCCTGACGTATAGAACATCAGGTCCCAATGAGAGAAGTGTAAAAAGAGTGCAGGTTACATAGGAGCAACAGGCCAGTGACTGCTGCAAATTTAAGTGCATTGTTTGATCCAAATTGAATTTACTATTTGGTTCAAATTCAGTGTCACTACTTTGGACCTGTGAACCAAAGTCAACTGCTCTTCCCTTAAATTGTAGATGTTGAATGTTGTGCCCCAGTTATGAAAATCCTGACATATGTTTAGCTTCAGATTGATCCATAAAGGCCCTATGTCCAAAGATAGGCAGCTTGGGTATTACATTTCAAGGTAAATTGTAGGGGAACATAGAGCACTAAGACCCTAACATGCAAATTCTTATTACGCACTGGTCCACAGAATGGGGCACTGGGGCACTATGGACCTCCAACTGTCTGTGTGGACTGGCCAACAGAGCTGGCAGCCAAGGATATAGAAGTTTCTTTTTTTTGTTTTGTTTTGTTTTTGTTTTTGTTTTGGTCTTTTTGAGACAGGGTTTCACTGTGCAGTTCAGGCTGGTTTAGAGCTCACTTTGTGGCACAGGCTGGTATTGAACTAACAGCAATCCTCCTGCCTCAGCCTCCTGAGGGCTGGGATTACAGGCGTGAGCCACCATGCCTGGCTAGAAGTTTCAAGAAGAATGCTTCTTCACACCTTCTTCCACTAACACATTGGATTACATAGATTGGAATTCGTGCTTTGTTTCTACAGCTGGAGTCAGAACTCAAGCTATACAATTGTTAGCCCTTTCAGAGTTTCAAAGTGATGAGGAAAGGTTTGGTGCTAGACAGGGATGGCCTCCAGGCCCTGAGTAGCTACAGCCAGAGGGAAATCTGCTTCCAAGGACAAGCAAAGGGGCTGTGGTGTAGACACGTGGCCCAACGCTGCCCAACCCGGAGCACCCCAGTGTAGCCTTATAAGTTGTGTTACTGCATCAAGAACAGACCTAACTGGGGTTGGACTAACTGACCCAGAGACATGGTAAGAAATGCATGTTGCCTGGGCATCTGTAGAGGCCATGACATCAGAGAAGTGACATCACATCCTAATCTCCAGTCAAAGAACTGAGGTTCACAACGTCATCCTTCAGAGGACGAGAACCCTGAGCAGCGTGACAGTGGCTCACTTCTGTCCTATCCTGCATGAGCTCTAGGTTTCTCTACTATGTGGCTGTTTGTCTCCAGGATCAGGTAAGTACTGAAAACAAGGACCGCATCCCCATTTTGTGGACTTTCTATCTCCTGAGTCTTCCACTCCCCTTGATAATGCACCCCAGGCTGCCTCCTGGGTTCATTCTTTATCTGATTTTCCCACAGACCCAGTGCAGACTGGAGTCATCCAGACCCCAAGACACAGGACCAAAACCAAAGACAGCAAGTGACACCATGATGCATCCCTGTGACTGGGCACCACAGTGCGTTCTGGTACCAATGGGCCATGGCTCAGGGCCCTCAGAGCCTCTTGGAATATTACAATGAATTGCACAAAACAAAAAGAAACATCTCTAATCAATTATCAGATCAGTTCTGTGACTCTCTCTGAGCTGAACATAAGTACCTTGGAGTTGGGGTACTCAACTCTGTATCATTGTGCCAGCAGAGGGCACAGCACTGCAGAGTACACAGCATACAGTGGACAAACCTCCTATCAGGATGGAGCAACCTCAAATCAGACAGAGATCTGGACACATAGGCTCCAGCCAGGTATGGTGGTGCATATCAGGGATGTGTGATCCCAGCTCTCTAGACTGCTGAGGCAAAAATATCACACAGCAAAACCCAGCCTGAGCAACTCAGTGAAACAGTGTTTCAGAATAGAAAGGGGACAGGGCCTCAGATCACTGTGAATGCCCTGGCTACAAACCTCTAGCCAAAATAGGGAGGGAATGAGAGAGAAAGATAGAGAGCGACAGAGAGACAGAGAGAAAGGGTTAGAGAGACAGAGACAGAGAGACAGAGACAGAGTAGGAGAGGGAGACTCAGAGACAGAGAAAGAGAGAGAAATAGTGAGAGCAAGAGATGAGAGAGAGACATTAGGGAAGAAGAAAGAAAGAGAGAAAGAAAGAAAGAGAGAAAGAAAGAAAGAAAGAAAGAAAGAAAGAAAGAAAGAAAGAAAGAAAGAAAGAAATGAATCGATCTTGGAGTCTGAGGTTATAAAAAGAAAGATAAATGGTCAAAGGTCTCTAGAAAGTGGAACTTTTTCTATCCATGTGTGAAGGAAAATAAGACTGAGCAGCCATGTGTTGCTTCACTAAGTTCTCTCCAAAAGCACTGTGCGCTTTGCCTGACAGTGAAGCACAGGTGGTACCAACCATGGAGTCTGTAATGTAAGAGCCCTTATTTTATGCACAGGAATTTTTAAGATAATCTTCTATAATATTAGGGCACAGTTGTTAGTAACATCACAAAGGTTAGCTTTATATAATCAGAGCAGAGTTAATTGAGATTTGAGGAAAATCAAGAAGAGAGAACTGAGAACAGATGGTTGAAAATAGAGATAGAGTTTCTAGGTGGCCTACGGTGGAGTGTATGCAGCACAGTCTCTCTTCTCCTTCCAAGACCCTCAGTACCCCAAAGTATAGAGCTAAGCCTTGTAGACCTGGCATCACGTGACAGCAGTCTCAGTAGAGGACATCACCAGATAACCAGGTGCCCGAGGTGAGGAGCCTGCAGTTGATTTCGAAAACTTCTTTCTTGACTTCTGGCTGCAGAGTCATCTCCTCAGGGAACAGTCAGGTGCTTTCCAAAACACAGGGGAAGGAAAATCACCCTCACCATATACAGGCAAAGACTTGCCAACTTTCCCAAGATCCATTCTGCTTTCCAAGGAAATCATTCTTCCCCTGACCACCCAGATTCGAGTCCTTCTGTGCCTACACAGCCCTTCCCAGTCTCTCCTAGAACTCAGCAAGCTTTGCATTCTGTCTTCCTGCACTTGCCCTTTCCAGGCATGGAAGTCTCTTCCTTTCCCCTCCTGACTCACACTGCTTGTCTGGCTCCAGCTGCCTTTCTCCCCATTTTTGCTCTGTGATTCCCAGCTCTGTCTGGACAGTATTGCTCTATTGAATACATGTTCACAGGAAAAGTCATGTATATAATTGACACAAATTAATACTCATGTATACATTGTCCTAGAATAATATTCATCACTCTTTTCCTTTTCTAAGGGATTCCTCTCTCCTGAAATGTACTGGCCATCATTTTTAGTCATCTCAATTTCCCATCCATGACTCTTTACAAATATGGTGAAAAATTATCCTTTCATAGTCAAGGCTGAAAACTATTTTTGTTTAAGGCTAGCATATGCAACAAAGAAAATACTATAGCAATATTCATCTAAGCCTGTGATTCTGTCACAGGGAAATTCCTTAGCACAGCTTTGCTTTTCCACAACTCCATGTTTGGGGACTTAATGAAGCTGGAAACATTATGAAGGCTCCTCAGAAACTAATTTAAAAACTGAAAAAAAATACTTATGCTCCATATCAGGGTCTTAACATTTAAAGTAGTAGAAATTTATTTGGCTCACAAATTCCAGTAGGTTGAGGCTAAAGTTGGCTGGTTCCAAGGCAGAAAACACATGGTAGAAAGTCTTCACAGGGGAAAGCTGCTTGGCCCATGGATTCCAGGAAACAGAGAAAGAAGGGAGAATCCAGAGACAAGAATATACTCTTCAGGCTGGTTTCACTAACTTCTTTTAATCATGTTCCACCTCTGAGCACATGAGACTTTTGGGTGACATTGAGATCTAACCCATACCACATTGTTTATTCCTATATATAATAATCTGTAAATAAATATGTAAAATCTAGAAACAATCTTTATTAAGCACACCATCTAAAATTTGATAATAATGAAATGTAAAATATTAAAAGGTATGGGTCTAATTGAGAGGAGCTCTGGAATGCAGTGTTTCCAGAATGGACCATCTTCCAAATGCCCATTATTTATTTTTTATTACTCGTGTTACTCTGGCTTGCTTGAATTTAGCATACTGAATTCAATGGTATAGAATAGGTTTTCTTTTTGTATGTAATGTGGTTTTGTACAAATGTGCGTTTTGTTCTCTCTCTAAGACTTTCAAATTCCAAACATGGATTTGAAAATTCAATCATAACTTGGCCAGTTGGCAATGCAGAAGAAAGGGTATGTGTGTGAGGGGATGAGGGGTCCAGGATCCCCTTCTAGGTTGAGTCAGTCATGAGCACAGGATCCCAAAAGGCGAGACTCAGGGACACTGTTGGTCCCTGGCCCCTTGGGAGTGCTGTAGTGTCACAGTTTTTCAGGGAAACTTGTGTGTGTGTGTGTGTGTGTGTGTGTGTGTGTGTGTTGGTGGTTTGGGCACTAGCCAGGAGAGCAGGGCTGCAAGAGAACCCCAGGCTGCCTGTCTGAAGAGAAAGGAGGCTTGAACTCACTGGAAGGGAGATGGACAAGCAGAGATAAACACAGATTAACTGTCTGAGGAAGGGGAGGGGGCCCTGGGTCTCAATGTGCTCAAGAAGGAAGATTCTCTGCTCCTGCAGAGGCAGTGGATGGTGAAGCAGTTGCAGGTTAGGAGAGGGTGGAAAATCAGCGTCTGGTTAGAACAGAAGTACAGTTAGTATGAACGCAAGGAGTGTGGGAAGGGTGTTTGCCTTGACCCAGCTTCAACTTATTTTTTCCATTATTCCAGGTTTTCTATTCTCTAATTTTTCTCTTTTTTATGTAAAGTTAGACCCTGAGCCCAAGATTGATCAAAGTGCCACCTCTGTACAGATGCCTTCTCTGGACCTGGGGATGCTAAGAATGTGGCTCTGTCTGCTCCCAGCCATTCAGTGGGGAGCTCATGCTCTGTCCACGCTCCCCTCCCTGCTCTGAAATGTCCCTGTTGATTCCAGGCCTTCAGTCCTCACTGGATTATCTGCCCTTACTGATTTTTGTGGAGTCATCAACCCAGTTTTTCCTCTGTATTCTTCAAGTTCTAAACAGACAGGCCCTGAGAGCTACTGCGAGACTTTGCACCAGCTGTCAAAGAAGAGAGTGGTCCCACTATTGCAGTGAGGTCTCATACACTGGTTTGCTGTCCAGAGCCCTGTGATATTAGGGGGCCCCCATCAGCATCACTATTAAACATAAGCTACACACAGAAAGATACTCAGAATCCAGCCTTGGGGCATCTCATGTCCATGACAGTGTGCAAGGTCCTGTTTTCATGGTGCACCCCTGAGTCTGTGGTGCAGCACAGGCTGTGACATCATCAGATCTCTTCCTTTGCACTTCTACCAACCAGAGTCCTAACTGGGACAGACCTCAGACCCGTGAGACCCTACCATGGACAGTATCCTCCCCTACTGGGTAATCTTTGGTCTCCTGGGGGCAGGTGAGTCCTGGAAGTGCTTAAAGTTTCCTGTTCTGCCTTTCCTGGGGTGCTTCCAATCCTTCACCTCATTCTCTTTTTACTGTCTGTATCCACAGGACACATGGCACCAGGGGTCAAGCAAACTCCCAGCCACAAGATCACTGAGGTGGGGCAGGCTGTGACTCTGACATATGATCCCATTCCTGGTCACCGATACATTTATTGGTATCGACAGACTGCTGAAAAAGGAATGGAGTTCATGGTTTACCTTTATGACAATAACACCATGCAAAAGGCAGACTTTTTCAACAGTCGATTCTCAGCACAGAAACTTGGATCATACTTCATTATGAAGATCCAGTCCGTGCAGCTGGGAGACTCGGCCATGTATCTCTGTGCCAGCAGTGAAGCCACAGCCTCACACAGACATTTTCTGTCCCTACAAATACTCAGTGCCTCCCCCTCTCCCAGGCTCTGAGCTGCCCTTCCTTCCCAGGGAGGCAGGATGTGTGGCTGGTGCAGTGGTTGCTTCTGATAGGGCAGAAAATTAACCCTACTCATCAGAATAGTGGATAGAAAAGGAAAATTCAAGTAACGGTATTTGGGAAATGCTCTAAGAATATGGCTATGGACCCAGGATGTGACAAATGCGGGTGCAGGAGGCACGTGGTATGGCTACATAGTGAACCCGAAATCGTTTCTAGGTTGATGGTTGTGCTTTTTGTTTTTATGAAACAAAATATACTTTCCGTCTTTTATTGAAACAGACCTTCTAGAGAGGCTGGGCTTCCATGAGGCTGATAAAGATCTCCACTCTTCCAGAAGATACCAAATCTGAGCACCATAGGAGGGTTTGGATTGGACAAAGTTCTGGAACCATAGGCAGCATAGGCAAAGCTCCTGGGGCTTGGCAGGCAGGACAGGAGAGAGGCTTGTTTAGGGGTGCTGGGTGCCCAGGTGAGTGTGAGCTCACACTGCAGATGCAGGCTGGCAGGAGGGTGACGGTCAAAGGGACAGTGGGAATGAACTGTCCACTTCCCAGCTGATGTAGGGAGACAACTGTGATTTCTTGGAACTACAATCCTTGAACAGTTGGCAATGGCTGATACAGGACATACCTCATGAGGAAAGCTCTGGTGTTTTTCTAATACTAAGGCATGTGAATTACAAGCACTCAGTTGAAAAAATAAATAAATTCTGTGCTAGGTTTTTTGAATACATCCATTTGTTACATACCTATATATCTATTCATTCCTTCATTCGGTTGTTCTGTAGATAAAGACCTTCCATCCAAGATATTGGAAGTATGTGTATTTCTATGTAGGAACACTGTGGGTATCAGGAGGAAAAAATTCACAGGACCATGTACATTGCAGGGGCTAGAGTGACCCATTCAAAACATTTCCTTCATGTTCTAAAGTCACCACCTCTGCTTCAAAGTGTTGCCACCAGAGCAAGAGGAAAATTTGGTGATGTATAATCTCATATTTTAGGGTGAGACTGCAAATTATCATTCAAAGTGGGGAATATCTCCGGATGGAGGAGATGCTGTTGATTACACATGGGCAAGAGACACAGAGTGGAGCAGGTTATATCTTACACATGTCCCAGCCATGGAGCCCTGGGACTTCCCCTCAGAGTCCTGGGTAGGAAGAAGCTTCAGCTCTATGTTGACTCTGATGCTAGCTGATAGCAGGTTCCTGGGCTGTGGGGCCTCTTCCTTCTGGATGCACGGTCTCAGGAGCACACACAGGATACTCCTGGCTTAGGCTTGGAACATCCAGCTGTAAGTCTCTCACTTACCCTCCCAGGGGTTTCCTTTATCGTATCTTAGAAGGTTGACTGGATCCAGTTGCAAAGCACAATAGAGGGAGGCCACATGCAGGAGTCAGTCTCCAGTTTCTGTCTCCTTCCCCCAAAGAAGAATGATCAGCCTCAACCAGACACCATGTAACCAGAGCAGCACAGCCAGGCACCACTGTGCACTGAAATGACAGTCACACTGGTAATGGCTGGGCCCTGAAATTGTATCCCAGGCCCCTCCCACAGGCAGGTGACCTACGCATCCATTGATTTGGGCAAATTGAATTCTCCTTTTTTTTTCAGTTTCAGTCCCACTGCTTGTGACATAGCTGCCATGAACCAAATCCTCTCAGGCTGTGAACCAAATTAAAGTGCTCTTCCTTTAAGTTGTAGATGATGGAGTTCTGCCCCAGTCATGAAAAAGCAGACACAGCCTTTAACTTCAATTTTCCCCATAAAGGCTCTATCCACAAACAGAGAAAGCTTAGCTGTTAGACTTCGAAGTAAGTTGTAAGAAAACATAGAACTCTAAGTCCCTGACATGCAAACTCTTGGTTATTACTCACTGGTCCATAGGGTGGGGCACTGTGACACTATGGACCTTGCACTGTCTGTGGGGAGCAGCCCACTGCGTTGGCAGCCAAGGACATAGGAGGATCAAGAGGGATCCTATTTCACACCTTCTTCCACTAATATATTTGGTGACACATACAAGAATTCATGGTTTTTCCACAGCAGGGAGTTAGAAACTCTATCTCTACAACTGTTAGAAATTTTTCTGAGTTTCAAGGAGATAAGGAAAGGCTTGGCACTAGAGAGGGATGGCCTGCATGCCCGGGGTACTGCCAGGCAGAGGAAAACCTGCTTCCAAGGAGAAGCAAGGGAGCTGTGGCCCAACACTGCCCAACCTGGAGCACCCCAGTGTAGCTCTGTAAGTTGTGTTATTGTGTCAAGAAAAGGTCTAACAGGGGTTTGGGGATAGCTGAACCCAAAGACATGGTAGGAGAAGTAGGTTGCCTGAGCATCTCAGGACACAACGATATCAGAAAAGTGACATCACATCCTAACAACAACGAACTGATGTCCTCAACTGCATGCTTCAGAGGACCAGAACCCTTAGTAGCATGACAGTGGCTCACTTCTGTCCTATGTTGCCATGAGCTCTAGGGATCTATGCTGTGTGGATGTTTGTCTCCTTGGAGCAGTTAATTCCTGTATACACGAACTGCATCCCCATTCTGGACTTGTTATCTCCTGAGTCTTCCACTCCACACTAAGAATGCACCCCAAGCTAGCTCATGGGTTCTTTATTTATCTGCTTTTCCACAGACCCAGTGGAGACTGGAGTCATCCAGACCCCAAGATACAGGATCAAAACATAAGGACAGCAAGTGACACTAAGATCCTCCCCTACAACTGGGCACCAGAGTGTGTCCTGGTACCAATGGGCCATGGTTCAGGGCCCTCATATCCTCTTTGAATATTACAATGAATTGCACAAAGCAAAATGAAACATCTCTAGATCAATTATCAGATCAGTTCTGTGACTCTCTCTCTGAGCTGAACATAAGTACCTTGGAGTTTGGGCACTCAGCTGTGTATCTCTGTGCCAGCAGAGGGCACAGCTTGGCAGACTACCCAGCATTCTGTGCACTAACCTGCTGTCAGCATGGAGCAACCTCTAATGTGACAGAGATCTGAAAACCTGGAGACCAGCATGTGCATTGGTGTATGTCTGTAATCCCTGTTCTCTAGACAGCTGAGACAAGAAGATCACAAACCAAAACCCAGCCTGGACAACTCAGGGAAACAGTGCTTCAAAATAGAAAAGGGAGAGAGCCAAAGCTCGATATGAATGCCTGGGTTCAACCTGTAGAAAGACAGATAGAGAGATAGACAGAAGGAGAAGAAAGACAATGAAAGAGAAAGAAAGAAAGAAAGAAAGAAAGAAAGAAAGAAAGAAAGAAAGAAAGAAAGAATTTTAAAATCTGAGTTTATAGAAAGAAAGATAAATGGTCTTAGGTCTCTAGAACGTGCAAGTTATTCTATCAGTAGAAGAAGGGAAATTAAGACTGAGTAGCCTTGTGTTACTTTAGTGAGTTCTCTCCAAAGGCAATTTGCCAGACAGTGTACTCCAGGTGGTACCAAAAGAAAGCTTTGTAATGTAAGAGCGCTACTTCTTTTTATAAATTTTTATTTATTTTTTAAAGAAAAAAGAAGGAAAGAAAAGAAAATAGAAAAAAAGGTAAAGATAATACATAGCTTCAAAGAAAAATACTAACACTAAGAAATTACTAGTTGATGAATTACATATTGTCATCTTAGAAATAGCTGTTCAAGTTACAAAATCAAAACATCAAAGGTGGACAGATGCTCAAACACTGACAGGGCAAACCATTGTATTCAATGTTCTAATGAAAACATAGTAATATCATCATAGTAAGTCATCTATCTTACGTCATAATAAGTAATATCATCACAATTAAGTCATCTATCTTACCTAATTAAACATCCATGTAGTTATATCCTTTAGAGCACTTTCCCTCCCTTTCACTTTCACAATTTCTATTATGCATTTTGGATCTTATTACTCTTTGAGTTTCTTTATCTTTTTTTATACTAGAGAGACAATGTGTTATTTATAAATCTTGGTCTTATTTATTTCGCTTATGAGGATAGTCTCAGAATGCCTCCATTTACCTCTAAAGGCCTCAAGAACATCATTTTTTATAACTCATTAATGTTCCATTTCACAAAAATACCACATCTTTTTCACCCACTCAGCAGTTGATGAGCATTTTGGCTGTTTCCAAGATTTAGCTATTACAAATTGTGCTGCTATAAACATTGTTGCACATATATTTCTGTGACATGATTTTTTCAATTTTGGGGGGAAAATACCTAGGAGGGGAATAGCTGGATTAAATGAAACTTACACTCCTAGTCTTCTGATAATTCTCCTTATTGATTTCCATAGTGGTTGCAAGAGTCTACATTTCGACCAACAGTGGAGAAGTGTTCCTTTTTCCCTACAGCCTCACCCACATTTATTATCAGTTGATTACTTGATTGCAGCCATTCTTTCTGGAGTGAGATGAAATCTCAATGCTGTTTGAATTTGCATTTCTCGAACGACCAATGATGGTGAACAATTCTTCATGTATTTATTTATCATTTGTATAACTTCTTCTGAGAAAAGTGTGTTCATCTCAGGTGTCCATTTTGGGGAAGGGTCTTTGAATTTGGGGGTCTTGATGTTTTTCAATTCTTTGTATATTCTGGATATAAGTCCTTTGTCTAAGGGGTTGTTGGCTATAATTCTTCCCCATTCTGTGGGTTTTCTTTTTACTTTGTTAGTGATTTCTTTTGAAGTGCAAAAATGTTTTAATAATATGAGAACCCAGTTGTTGATTCTTTGAAATATATCCCATGCAGTTTCAGTTTTTTCATGAATTTTCTGCCTACCCCTATATCTCCAAGTTTCCTACCAGCCTTCACTTTCAATAGATTTAGTGTTTCTGTTTTAATATTTAGATCTTTGATTGATTTTGATGTTAGTTTATTGTATAGTGATAGGCATGGGTCTGATTTCAGTCTTTGGCATGTAGAGAGCCAATTATTCCAACACCATTTATTAAAAGGCTATCCTTTTTCCAGTGAAAACGCTTAGCACCTTTGTCAAATATCAGGTGGCTGAGTTTCTTTGTAATTTTGTTAGCATCATCTAATTTGTTCCATTGGTCCTCAGGTCTATTTCTTTGCCAGTAACATTCTGATTTTATCACTGTGGCTTTGTAGTATAATTTCAAATCAGGAATTGAGATGCCTCTTGCTTTGCCTTTGTTGCCCAGAATTGCCTTTGCTATCCTAGGTTTCTTCTGTTTCCAGATGAATTTTAGAAGTGTTTTCTCTAGATCTGTGAGGTACATTAATGGTATTTTGATTGGGATTGCACTAAATCTGTATAACAGTTTGGGGATTATGGCCATTTTCACAATATTGGTTTTTCCCAAACAAGAGCAGGGAATATCCTTCATTTTATAGCATTCTCTTCAATCTCCTTTTTAGAGTAGTATAATTTTCAGCATATAGGTCTCATACTTTCTTCATTAGGTTGATTTAGGTGCTGTTGTGAAAGGTGATATTTCCATAATTTCTCTCTCAGTGAGTTTTTTTTGTTTGTGTTCAGAAATGCTATTGATTTTTAGCACTGACTTTGCATACCGCCACACTGGTGAATTTGTTTATTACCTCTAGCAGTCTTTTACTGGGTATTTTTTCAGGGGGTATTCTATACAAAGTATCATGTCATTGCCAAATAATGACAATTTAAATTCTTCCTTTCCTATCTTTATTATTTATTTCTCTCTCTTGTCTGATAACTCCAGCTAATATTTCCAGTACTATTTTGAGTAGGAATGGTTATAGTGGACATCTTTGTCTTGTTCCTGATTTTAGAGTGAAAGCTTTCAGTTTTTGTCCATTTAGATATTGTTGACTGTTGGTTTGTAATAGATGGCCTTTATGAGACTGAGTTATATACCATCTATTCCGAGTTTCTCTAGAACATTTATCATGAAAAAGTGTTGGACTTTATGAAAACGTTTTTCTGCATCTATTGAGATGATCATGTGATTTCTGTTTTTGGTTCTGTTGATGTGGTGTATGATATTTATTGATTTGCATATGTTAAACCATCCTTGCATTCCTGGAATGAATCCCACTTGGTAGTTTTGTATAATCTTTTTGATGACTTGCTGCATTCTATTGCTAGTATTTTATTGAGAATCTTTGTATCAATGTCCATTAGTGAGACTTGCCTATAGCTCTCCTTTTTGGTTTGGTCTTTCTCACTTTTGGAATCACAGTGATAGTTGCCTCTCGGAATGAGTTAGGGTGGACTGCTTCTCCTTCAGTTTCATTGTAGTCATTGAGGAGTATTGGCATAAACTCTTCTCTAAATTTCTTAAAGAATTCAACCATGAATCCATCATGATGTGGAATTTTTATGTTGATAAGATTATAGTTATGTTTTCAATTTCAATAGCTGTTACTGGGTTATTCAAAATACTTACATTTTCTTGAATTATCTTTGGCAGTTCATATGTTTCTAGAAATCTGTCCATTTCCTCTGTGTTTTCCACTGTATGTGAGTAGAGATTTTCAAAATAGTTACTCATGATCTTGTGAATTTCCATGGAATCTGTAGTAATTTCCCCCTTTTCAGGCCTTATTGTGTGAATTTGGGTTTTTTCTTCCTTGTTCTTTATGAGGTTAGCTAGAGGTTTGTCAATTTTGTTTATTCTTTCATAAAACCATCCTTTTGATGCATTAATTCTTTATATTTTTTTAGTTTCAATTACATTGATTTCTGCTCTAATCTTTACAATATTCTCTCTTCTATGAGCTTTGAGTTTGACTTGCTCTTCATTTTCTATTAGCTTGAGATGAAGCATCAGGTTGTTTACTTGTGCTCGCTCTATTTTCTGGATGTGACAGTTTTTTTTTTTTTACTATGTATTTGTCTTTTAGGACGATTTTAATTGCCTGCCAAAGGTTATGGTATGCTGCATCCACATTTTTGTTGAATTATTGGTATTGCTTTATTTCTTTAATTTTACCTGTAGCTTACTGGTGGTTCAGAAGGTTGTTGTTTAATCCCATGTATTTATGCTGGTTTTGTAATTTCTTTGCCATTAATCTCCAATTTCAGTGTATTATGGTCAGATACTATGCATGGGATAATTTTAATCCCTTTGCATTTGCTTAAGAATGTTTTATGGGGCTTGAGATTTAGATCAGTGTCATAAGCACCTGCCTGGCAAGCGTGAGGTGAAGCATTCGATCCCCAGTACAAAAAAAAAAGTGAAAAAATTTTTAGGGGGAAGGGGTTTAGTTCTGCATCATAAACGCATGCCTTGCAAGCATGCAGTCATGAGTTTGATTCCCAGTACTGATTAAAAAATGTTTTATGGGACATTTTGGGGAATGTCCTATGTGCAGCAGAGAAGAATGTATATTCTGATGTGGTTAGTTGGAACACTCTGTAAACATCTACTAAGTGCATTTGCTCACAGGTATGATTCAGTTCTATTATTTCCTTGCTGACTTTTTGTCTGGTTGAGCTATCTCTTTTTGACAGTGGGGTACTAAGGTCTCCTATTACAATTGTGTTCTTGTGTATTTCATTTTTCATGTCCATTATGATTTGTCTTATGTAGTTGAATGCTCCTGTATTTGGTTCATATATATTTATAATTGTTAGTTCTTCCTCTTGAATTCTTCCACTAATAAGTATATAGTGATATTCTTTATCTCTTTTAATCTTCTTAGCTTTGAAGTCCACTTTGGCTGCAAACAGAATAGCTACCCCTCCTTTTTCTGGGTTCCTGTTGCATGGAATACTGTTTTCCATCCTTTGACTTTTAATCTATGAGTTTCCTTTGGAGTCAGATGTGTTTCTTGTATACAGCATATTGTGATATCATGCTTTTTGATCCATTCTGTGAACCTTTCTCTTCTGATAGGTGAATTGAGGCCATTTCCATTTAACTGATAACCACTGGCTCAAGGTTTCCATGTTATGTTTCTGTTGTTTGTTTTCTGCTTTTGCCCCTTGTTTAATTGCCTGTCCTGCCTGGTTGTGTGTTTCTGCTGTTGTTCTGGAGATTATGGTCATTTTGATCTCGTTCTAGTATGCTTTCAATACTTTTTATAGGTTTGGTTTGGTGGACATGAATTTCTTCAGTTGTTTTTTGTCACAGAAGCATCTTGTTTCTCCATTAAATTTGACAGACAGTTTTGCTGGTTACATGGGTCTGGGTTGAAAGCTGTTTTCTTTCAGGCTTTGCAGTACTTCAGTCCAAACTCATCTTAACTTGAGGGTTTGTGCTGGAAAGTCTTCCATGATTCTGATGAGTTTTCCTTGGTAGATGAGTTTTGTCTTTTCTCTAACAGGTTTTAGTATTCTGTTTTTATGCTGTATGTCTGGGATTCTAATTGTTATATGTCTGGGTGTAGATTTATGTTGGTTGTGACTGTTTGGAAGGACACTTATCTGTATATCGGATTTTTTCTCATGTGTGGGAAATTTTCTGCTATTACTTCTATGAATAGTTTAGTTATATCATTTGTGTTGACTCCTGCATCTTCATTGATGCCTATTAATCTTATATTATTTCTCTTGGCCTCACCCTGAAGTTGCTGTATTGTCATTTCATGTTGTATTGTTATTTTTAGAAGTTCTAACCTTTCATGATCACTGACTATGATCCTGTCCTTGAGGTCCAAAATTCTATCTTCAGCTTCATTTAAATGGATTTGCAAGCTTTCAATAGAAGTTTTTGTTTCTTGGATATGTCTTTGAACTTGTTTCTTAGATTCTGTTTGTTTTCTATATTGTTCACTCAAGATTTCAATCAATTTCCTATTTTCCTGTATTTTTTATGTATTTTTTCTCTGGCTATGATAATGAACTCCTTTACTAAGGTTGCTATCTCTGTCTTTATGTGAGTAACTATTTCTAATTTGATTTCCTCTATAGCCTCATTGATTGTTTCTTTACTTCATTTTCTACCTTTTCAGAGATTTTTGGGGTATGACTTTAAAGTCCTCTATATCAATATTGCCTGTACTTGCTTCTGAAGGGCTAGATATTTCATATTGCATTTTTTTTTGGTCATTTTCCCCCTTTGGGCAATTATTTGGTCTTTCAATTCCAATAGTCCCAACTATCAGTATTGTGTATTTAGGGTCCTGCATTTTGGTTGATGCTTGTCTGATTGCTGGGTAGCACAATTTAGAGGAGAGAAGTCACCTGAATTCCTCCTGCAGAGCCTGTTGGGTGAGTCCTATATACCTCCTGGCCTGATAAACCTAGGAGTATTGATGTAGCTCAATTCTTAGTTCCTGCTATTACTTTATCTTTGCTTATTCCAGTCACCAAATTTCCCTGCCTGTAGTGTTTGTTTTGGCTGAGGCCCTACTGTGCCCCTACTGTGTGCCTGTGTGTCTCATAAGCCCTTTTGATTTTCTCCAAGTTGGAAGAGGCCTTATTGGCACACTTTTCACTCTGTCTCATGCTCTCTGTGTGGAGGAGGGAGTCACCCACACTCTTTCCAGACTTGCCAAGTTCTTACAGTTAGCTAGAGGGAACTGTACTACTGCACCTATTTACCCACTGCAGACCTCCATTTTAGGGACATACTCACCACACTGACTGGAGCATGCTGAGGTCTTTTGTTTGGGTGAAGCAGTTACTGAATCTTCCGTCAAGCTATCAGATGAATCTGCTGTTGTCCAAGGTTCTGGGAGAAAGGATGGGAGCCAGAGATCCACAGCAGTATTAGGTCCAGGAGGTAGGAGTGGTCGCAAGGGGAGGGCCAGTGACATTGTGCTGGGCATCCATGGGGTGCAAGGGAAGTGGGCAGCATGGTGGCTTATGCAGTTTGTGGCCAAGGGGCCTACCTGTGGCATCAGTCTGGGCATCTGTGGGACACGATGAAAGCAGGTGGTGGAGCATGGCACGGAGGCATAAGTGCTGTGGGGCTGAGGACTGGGCCTGCGTCATAGGTCAGGGCATCCGCACGGCAGCAAGAGCTCTAAATCTATGGCAGAAAATTTTGTTTTAAGATAAGCTTGTATAATAACAGTGTAGCATGGGTAGTAACATCACAGAGGTTGTCTTTGTGTGGTTGAAAGAGAGTGAATTGAGATTTGAGGAAGATCAAGGAGAGAGAACTGAGAAGAGATGGTTGAAAATAGAGTGGCATGGTGTTCAAAGTTGGTGTTCTTTGCAACACAGTCTCTTTCTGCTTCCCACACCCCTAATACTCCAAACTATAGGGTAAAGCCTTGTACACATTGGCATCACCTAGCAGCCAGTCTCAGTGGAGGACAACACCAGATAACCAGGTGCTTGAGTTGAGAAGCCTGGAGTTGGTTAGGTAAACTTCTTTCTTGACTTATGGCTGCAATGTTGTCTCCTCAGGGAATAGTCAGGTGCTTTACAAAATACAGGGGAAGGCAATTCATCCCTAAGCATATATAGGCAATGACTTGCCAACTTTCCCAAGATCCATTCTGCTTTCCAAGGAAATCCTTCTTCCCCTGACCACCCAGATTCAAGTAACTCTTGTGCCTACACAGCCCTTCCCAATCTCACCTAGAACTCAGGAAGCTTTCCATCATGCCTTTTTGTATTTGCCCTTTCCAGGCATGTAAAGATGTCCCTTTTCCCCATTCGCAACACGCACTGATTTTCTGGCTCCCAGCTGCCTTTCTCCTCATTATTACACTGTCATTCTCAGCTCTGGACAGTTTTGCCCTATTGACTAAACATTCATAGGAAAAGTAATAAGACATAATTGACACAGGTTAATATTCACTTATATAGAGTCCTGGAATAATATTCCTCACTGTTTTCCTTTTGGAAGAGATTCCTCTCTCCTGAAATGTAATGAAACATCATTATTAGTCATCTCAATTTCCCATCTGTGACATATTTCCAGTGCTGCAAGAGGTTATATTTTCATAGTCATGGTTGATTACCAAGGCTTGAAACTCTCCTGAACGTGTCTAAGATGAGGATATGAACAAAGAAAATATTATAGTGATATTCATCTAAGTTTGTGGTCCTGTCACATTGAAATTCCTCAGCATAGCCATGCTTTTCCACAACCCCATCTTTAGGGATTTAATCAAGCTGGAAACATTAGCAAGGCTACCCAGAAATTAATTTAAAATCTGAAGAAACAATAGTTATGCTCAATAACAGGCTCTTAACCTTCTTGGCAAATAGCGGACATTATACATGGCACCCAAAACTTAAAGGAGGAGAAATTTATTTGCCTCAAAATTTACAATAGCTTCAGTCCAAAACACATGGTAGAAAGTCTTTATAGGATACAACTGCCTGCAGCATACAATCCAAGAAACAGAGAAAGAAGGGAGAATGCAGAAACCAGAATTCTCTTTTCAGGCTGATTTCACCAGCTTCATTTAACCATTCTCCACCTCTGAACATGTGAGACTTTGGGGGACATTTAGATTTAATCTGTACTTTATTGTTTATTCCTCAATATAAAAACCTGAATATAATCATGTAAAGTCTAGAAACAACTTTAAAAAGCACACTATCTATAATTTGATAGTAATTAAATGCAAAATGTGAAAAGATATGGGTCTAATGGAAAGGAGCTCTGGAATGCAGTGTTTCAAGAATGAACCATCTTACAGATGCCCATTATTTATGTGTATGACCCATGTTATTGTGTTTATGTTGAATTTAGCACACAAAATTCAACATACAGACTTTGTTGTCTTTTAGTATTTAATGTTATTTTGTACAAATGTTTATTTTTTTGTCTAAGACTTTCCAATTCTAAACTTGTATTAACAAAATTAATCCCAACTTGTATGATGTCAATGCAGAAGAATGTGTGTGTGTGTGTGTGATTGTGTGTGTGTGTGCATGCATGGTGTGTGTGTGAGGGGATGAGAGCTTCAGGATCCCCTTCTAGGTTCAGTCAGTTATGAGCACATGGCCCAAAAGGTAGGATTTAGAGACTGTGGGTCACTGGCCACTTGGGAGCACTGTGGTTTCACAGTGTTTGAGGAACTGTGTGTGTGTGTGTGTGTGTGTGTGTGTGTGTAGTGGTTTGGGACCTAGCCAGGATTGCCAGGCTGAAAAGAATGCATGGCTGCCTGACTGGATCAGAAAGGTGGCTTGAATTTACTGGATGGGACCTGGTCACGTGGAGGTAAACACACTCATTTTCTGAGCAAGGTAAAGGTTCCTTGGGTCTCAGAGTGTTCAAGAAGGAAGATTCTCTGCTCCTGCAGAGGCAGTGGATGGTGAAGCAGCTGGGCTGGGTGGGGGAAGGTGGAAAATCAGCCTCTGGTGAGAGCAGAAGCACAGTTAGTGTGAAAGCAGGGAAGGTGTGTTCTTGGTGTGTGGGAAGGGTGCTTGCCCTGACCCAGCTTCAGTTTCTGGGCCGTGTGGGCAGGAATGGTGCATGAGGCCCAGAGCACAGTTTGGGTGCTGCCATCAGGTGCAGTGAGCTGGGTGCCCAGCAGGGAGAGTAAGATCAGAGCATGACATATGTTCCTGTCAGGGAGACCAAATCTGCAGCCAGATTGACTGCTCACCCCAGGAGGCCCTGCCCTGAACTAGGGGATGGCTGGGCTTCCTGATGCTGCCATTCCGTTCAGGTGCCTCTGCTGTGGGTTCCTCTGTCTCCTGGAAACAGATGCGTCCTGGGCACAGCTGGAGAGCCCTCAATCTATGTTTTCTGTCCCTGAATACAAGTCTGGTGAGGATGGCCCTTCTCAGTCCTCAGCTTCTATCTCCTGACCCAGTCTCTATGGATTTGAGTCATGCAAGTCCCAAAATACCTCATCCAAGTTAAACAACAGCAAGCAACACTGAGATACTCCCCAACCTCTGGACACCTCGCTGTGAACTGGTACCAACAGAAGCTGGACCAGGGTCTCCAGGTCCTTTTTGAGCATTGTGATACTGAAGAGAAGTAAAGGAAACACTCCTGATCAATTCTCAGCAAAGCGGTTCTCTAACTATAGTTCTGGACTCAGTCTGTGGGCCTTAGAGCTCGGGGACTCTGGTCTCTTTCTCTGTGCCAGCAGCTTGGCACAGAGCTGCATTGTCCCCAGGTTCCTGTACAAAAATATTTTTCTCTAATCTGGAAGTGACCAGGAAGGCACATCTGCCAGCCAGCTCTGCTCAGTCCCTGGGAAGCTCTTAGGTGTTGACCAGGTGTTTGCAGCTGCTGGCATGTGTGGTCTGTATAATGATCACAGAACTGGAACGAGCTAAGCTTCGTTTTTCTGTCTATGTATATGCAAGAGAACAGCTTTCGCAGACCTTGCATTCCATGGCTTGCTGATACCTGTCCCTCTTAACACGAGTGGACCCTCTCGCTGTTCACTTAGTGGATGTGCGCTCTTCTCTGAGTTCCCCTTTTCAAATTAAAATTAATAGGAAGGGAGTGTCATGTACCACATGCAATTACTATGAGCTGCTTCCTGGCAAGTCTAAAAAACATTCAATCTCAAGGCCAAGTTCTTGGATCTTTCAACTTGATGATAAAGAAGGACACGCTGTCCCACACTGTTGTCCTCTTGCCATGGTACCGAGGTGTGTGATCTCTTTGATGGCAGCCTGTGAGTAGCATGGTTTCTGAACTGCAAAACAAAAGGACAGGGACATTTGTTAGAGGAAAGTGCAGTTTTTCTGTGCAGGACATGATGAGCCATAGGGGAAATGAAGGTGACCATCGTCACTCATTAGCTTCTTTATTGAGCAAACATCTTCAGGTCCCTTCCTTTGTGCATGCATTATTCACAGGAGAGAGAAAAGTGGAAATTTAAAATTTTTTAAAAAGAAAGAAAAGCAAGGAACATAGAAAAAATTTTGGTTACTCATAATTTCTTTAGATTTTGAATTATGCAAATCAAATATTTTTCCTCTTTTTCTTTAACAATTCTTTTTAGCCAGCTTTTAAATAATTTACTCATAGGAAAAATATTTAAATGAAATCTACCTCCTTAAAAGATTTTTAAGTGTACACTGCAGCATCTCTTTTTCATACAGTGCAATGTTTTACTGCTTGTTGGAGTTTAAGTACGTAGCGGAACATCACACCCTTCACCACACAGGTCTGCACTTCTCCCTCCCTCCAGGCTCTGAACAGCTCAGTCCTGTCCTTTGTTTCTGGCGTCCACTTAGACACCTCCTGACGTGGAGTCAGGCAGTTGTGTCTTTTTGTGAGTGACATATCTCAATTAATATAATGCCCTCCAAGTTCACGAATGTCATGGTGTGTAGCAGTTCTTTCTGTTATTTTTAAGGCTTCATGACATTCCATTATATGAATCCACCACCTCTAAGATCAGCAGTATTTTTACATGATATTTGGCTTTTCCTGTGAAAATCATCCATCACTTGAGTGGGTCAACTGTAGCCCTGAAAGCGTGGGGTTCTTTACGGCACACTCTTAATTCAGTTCTATTCCCTGGACCAGTTTCAGAGAAAAATAATCATCATACCATCAATTTTTGACAATTTACTACAGACTAAAAAGATGTCATTAGCAAAGTTTTATTTGTAAATTCAATTATCACAGAAAATACTAAGAGGCAAATGCTATTATTGTTCCCATTTTTAGTTGAAGGAATTGGCCTAGCGTTAAATACTTGGGCCAAATCAAATAGCTACTCGGATACAGAACTGAGACTCAGGTCCTGGCCTAAGTCTCACATTTCTAACTCTGTATACAATACATTTTTCACAAAGAGAGGTGCCTGTCTTCAAAATCAGAATGCTATTCCATTCATCCCTATTCTATCTGATGGCTTTATTAAAACCATTAATACAATTTAGTTTTCCCATGAGTTAGTGGTGTAGACTACAGTATAGGCACAGGGTGATGTACTTTAGACTCTGAGTCTCTTTCCAAATCAAACTAATCAAGGCCGAAGTCAGTTTCTTCACATATGTTAAGGTTTTCTTCCCCTCTATATAATGAGACTAAAAATTTCTACCTGCATTAGTCAGAATTCTCCAGAGAAACAGAACCATTTAGAGTTATGAATTTTCATTATGAGATATTGCCTAATGCATTTGGAGAAGCTTAGAAATCCAAAACCTGCAGGGTGACCCGGTGGTGCTAGAGGACTAGAGAGAGGTCATGTTCAGGTCTGGGGCTGTCAGCTGACCTTTCTATCTAACCCAGGGAGGGCTGGTTTTTTGTTTCTTTTGTGTCTTCAGTTGATTGGATGAAGCCAGCCCACATTACAGGGGGTATCTGTTTCACTTTAAGACCAAAATGTTAAGTTAATGTCAAATCTACAGATTTAAATGTTAATCTCATTCCAAAAGAGCTTCAAAGGAATATTCAGAATAATATCTGGCCAAATGATCTGGACACTTGTGCCCAGTTAAGTAGACACATGAAACTAATGATCATACCATCATCAGAGATGTGTAGAAACATGAAGCACATAGCATATGTTCATCCCCTTTGCTAATCTTAGCTTTTCCTCTGTCTATAAAGGCAAAAATGGAAACATACTGTCTAGTCTTCATGCAGCTGAAGACCTGAAAGACACAGAAATAAAAACTTATGCATAGGATTTATTACATGAAGTTAAATGTAGAACATAACATACATCCATAGTCAGATATTTAAAATGAAACTTACTGATATCTAAATTATATGTAATATACATTTCACATTTTGAATGAAGTAGTCAGTGATTTTTGAACCACAATATGATAATGCAAAGGAAAATTTGGGACAGGTGAGTCCAAAGTTCCTGGAAAGCCATAATGATTTTCTCTAATATTTTAGACTGCAGAAATACAATATTAAAACCACTATGTTAGTAGAGAATTGTATCACTACAGAAATATAATAGCCAAGGACTTAAAAACGGATTTACAGAAAAGTCAATAATAACTTGTGTCAAGTCAGACAAATGAATCCCATTCTAAGATCTGGATTATGAGCACGCATGTATTTTAGATTTGCTCCTGAGGAGGGAGGGACATGTTCCCCAGTGACAGGAAAGCCGTGGGCCTCAGGCAGGTGATTAGGGACTCAGAGTGACTCCTCCTATAAAGCCCCATCTTCCTTTGTCTAACTGGGCCAATAAGACTCCTCTGTTCTGCTGGGCCCCAGCCATGAGCCTCAGCTTTCTCTGCTGTGTGGCCTTTGGCCTCCTGCAGGCAGGTGGGTCCTAGGCAGGGACATGGCGTGGGATTTCAGGTCCTAGTCCAAGCCTTTCCATGGGGTTGCAACATCGGCTCTTTCTTCCTTCTCTGCAGGTCCAGGGAAAGCTGGCATCACTCAGACCCCTGTGTCCCGGGTCCTAAAAACAGGCCAGAACATGACACTGAGCTGCGTCCAGGGGCTGAATCACAACCGCATGTACTGGTACCGACAGGATCCCGGGCTGGGGCTGAGGCTCCTCTATTACTCATATGATACTAACATCCCTGAAAAAGGAGAAATCTCTGATGGGTATCGTGCATCCAGACCAAGTAGAGAGAACTTCCTCCTCACTGTGGAGTCGGCCAGCCCCTCCCAGACATCTGTGTACTTCTGTGCCACCAGTGATTCCACAGTGCTACACAGCTGCCCCTGCTCTGCACATTAAGGCCAGGAGGCCCTGCCCCTAGCACTCAGTGATGCCCTGGGCAGAGATCGTAGCCCTGGGAGGCTGGCAGGCCAAGGACACCGGGTTTGCACTGTCACTGTGTATCTCCAGACAGTCTCTCCCAGACCTGAACCCATTCTGGATACAGAGGTCTCCACTGTCGCTCCTTGAATATTACTCTCTGAATCTGACTTTTCTGAGACAACACCTTCCAGCATGGAGCACGGTTTGTGACTTGAACATCTCTCGGCTCCTTGCTCTGGAACCCTAGCACCTCTCTGGAGACTTCTCACCAGCCTCGTCTCTCATGTGGTCTCCGCTGCTACCCACCTTTTCCAAGATGCTGCTCGTGCTCCAGAGCCCACCAGGCCTGTCTTCTTTCCATCTCGCTGGTCTTTCTACTCCATCCACACTGCCAGGTCCTCATCCAAGCCTGACTCTCAGTTGCAGAGACGTCAGTGTTACCTCCTTGGCTTTAAGCTTTCCATTTCTTAGAGGCAAAGACATGCCTTGACTTCAGGTATCAGCGATGCTCCTAAGGGAAGTTTGTTTTCCTTCCTACCAAGCTCAATTTCCCTTTTTCCCATCTATAACTTCATAAGGTCTATATGCAGTAACACTTAGCACAGTTATAATTTTTTCAGACCTTGGCTGATTATTTTTCTACTCAACTATATTTTAAGGACTGTAATTGTCTCCTTACTGCCCTATAAATTCACCTTACTGTATTGAGAACCCTTCTTACAGAGAAAGGGTGGGTGAATGACTGACCAAATGGATGGAAGAACCAATCACAAAACAACCTAGAATGCACATTAACCTGGAAGAGATCAAGTATTACCTATAAGAAGTTGCATCCCTCTCTTTGATGGGCTACAGTGGGCTTTGGAATGTTATGGGTAACCTCCTGTCCTTGTCTGACAGATCTGGCTTCTTCTGCAGCTTCACAACCAGGCTTCCCCCAAATTCTACACTTTCCTTCAGCTGCTTTCTTCAAAAAGAAATCCAGCCAGATAAGAGCTCAACTTCCAGAATGTTAAAATTGTCTTTTCTGTAAATCACTTCTGGTATCAATAACTCTGTGAAGTCTCCCTTAGTGGAGCAGAATCACTAGCCATGTTATGGGAAGTGAGCTCTTATCATGTGAAATAGGCCTTATTCAAATGTGGGAAGAGCCAGGGAAAAGCAGGCTGGAAGGAGAAGTCAGAAGTCAGGGAGCAGCTGGGGGGCAGAGCTCCTGGGGGATGGGGCAGGAGCACAGACTGGAGCTATGGGGGAGGAGGATCAGGGTGCATCCAACCACTGGGTGAGACTTAGAGCAGGAGCAGGAGAAACCATGGAAACCGGATTCTAGAGAAGCCGTGGCCCTGTGGGGCTCCCTCCATGGCTTCATGGCTGTTGAATTAGCCTCAGTGCTGTTGGCCAGCAGTTGAGGAGATAAAGTAGGCACAGAGTGCAAAGAGAGAGAGAGGATGCCCTCGGTGTGGGCTCAGCTCTGCACGCTCCGGTCATAGTCTGCCTCATGATCATGATGACCCTCCATGTGTAGTGGTCAGTCTCTCACCAGGTCATCCTGAATTCTGGATGGAGGCCTCCTTGACCTTCACTCTGGAAATGTAGTTTCCAGCTAAGTAATTTGATTTAAAAGGACCCCACACAGGATGGCTTCTCCCAAAATGATACTTGCACTCACCGACCTTCTTAACCCAGCTGTGGTCTTCAGTCTCCTTCCTTTTTTGCCTATACTTGTGATGGCAGGTGAATGATGCCAAAAAAAAATGGGTGTCTCCATTCTAGATTTTCCTTTCATGACTCAGGTTCCAGTTGCCCCCTAATCAGAAGCACGGTTTTACCTGTTTCTACTGTCGTCTTCTCCTTCATGAGCTGCCACAGTGCTGGAGTCTTGCCAAGCAGTATGAACTCATGAGTGATGTGATCTTTAAACCCACTCAGAGAAGAACATAAACTTCAAAGTGGAAAACATTCTATTTCTCTGGATATGTTGGAACTAAGTAATAAGTCAAGTACTTTTGCTCTTTCATTGTCATCAGTTAACCAAAGAAGAAACAAATTTCTCAAGCTAAGGCTTGGCATCTTAGTGTTTTTCACATATCAGATTCCAGTTGCCTAATCCAGAGTTCAGAACCATGGAAGTTAGTGAATTTCTACGAGCAAAGTGCTCTGTGGTGGATTATGAAAAACATCCATCTGTTGAACCATCATGGGAACATCCACATGGATAGACCACATTTTCTGTTGGTGTGGAAATTTCCACTTCAAAGTGTGACATATTCTTGAATTCAAATGAGATAAAGTCAAAAAATGTTATTTTGGTACTTCCTATTTTTCCTGGAGTTAGGGGTAAGTGGGAAAAGGCAAAAAGAAAAGATTATTTTTAGATTCAAAATTTTTATGTTTAAAATGCCTCTATACACAGATGCACAGCCCATAGATACCTTTTCTTGCTTCCTTGTGAAAGAACACAGATTGTGAGGACTCTGCATCCAGGCAGCACTGCGGTTGGAAATTATGTCCTATGAATTACTTTTCTTAAAAAGAAGCTTATAAAGATTTAAATAAGTGTTAAATAAGATTTAAATAAGTGTTAAATAAGATTAAATAAGCTGGAGTTTCCCAGTCCCCCAATTACAAGGTCACAAAGAAGGGACAAAATATAACTTTCAGATGTGATCTAATTTCTGGACACGGTTTTCTTTATTGGTACCAACAGAACCCAGAACAAGGCCCAAAGTTCCTAATGTTCTTTCAGGATAAACTTCCGTCAGACACCTCAGGGCTGCCTCCTGAGCGGTTCTCTGCTGAGAGGCCTGAGGGCACCTTCTCCCATCTGAAGATCCAGGGTGCACAGCAGGGGGATTCGGCTGTGTATCTCTGTGCAAGCAGCCACAGTGAGCCTCGGCCACCTCCTTCCTGCTCACAAACCTCCTTCTCTCCTGGCAGCTCCTAGAGACCCTAAAGAGCGCGGAACATCTACAGTCTTCTGAGACCGCAGAAGGCTCTGCCAGCACGCTGGCTGTAAGGTGGGTAGAAAGAAACCCTCGC
>PVLA01014910.1:0-27984 GCA_004027455.1 Hydrochoerus hydrochaeris
CTGGCCCTAAGCCTGGGGCGCTTCCTGCTTGGGGCTGGGGGTTGCTGCCAAAGGTTAGCAAATATATATTCCAGCTTCTAAAAAATAAAGCGGATTCAGATTCACTCACAGACTGGTGTGCAGTGTCTTCTGTCTCTCACTCGCCGACTCCCTGTCCACCTTTGGGAAACCCTAGCCCTGCCGCAGCTGGACTCCGGCACCCAAGTCAAAAGGAGTTACCTGACTGGCAGTTTAGGAGAAAAAACTGAGCATAAGTTTTCACTTTTGCATTTGGGAGTGCACAACCTCCACAAAAGCCTTGTAAGTACAGGTCCTCAGCTCTACCTGGGACTGATAGCTACATCTGTTCAATTTCCAGGCCCAGTAATAGTAAGTTGCTTGCTCTCAAAATACAAATCACATCACAAATACCAATTACAAATCCAATATCCACTTTACCTGTAATAAAATAATATTTAGGCCCTAATTTCTTTTTCTTTTGCCTTCTCAAATAGCTCAAAATAAAACCAGGGGAGACAACATCAGCTCCTGAGACTCCATAAACATTAACATCCCATTTGAACAATTTAAAAAAGAAAGAACAAGAATGAAAATATTTTCAGGAATGAATACAAGTAAACTTCACTTGCCATAACCACTCTATAGAGAAATTCTGATTAGAGAAAAGGGAGAAGCACCTTCATGCACTTTCAAAGAGACTTTAGGAAACATCCAAAGGTCTTCATAAAGAACACTAGACAAACCGGGCATGGTGGCAAATGCCTGGAATCCTAGCATTTTGGGAGGCTGAAGGGAAAGGACCACAGGTCTGAGCCCAGCCTGGGCAACTTAGTAATTTCATAAGGCCCTATCTCAGAATAAAAAACAAAAATGGACTGGAGATATTCCTTATCTGGGAGACCCTAGGTTCAATCCCCAGTATGGGGGTGGGGGCACAGAAAACACCCACTAGGCAAACCCATCTAGGATGAGTTAAGATAGTGCAATTCTAAATGTTCTCTAAAATCCTGGCTGTGAAGGAATGATGCCTCCACAAAGGGGCCTGTGGATCAGAAGCTGCTTTGCTTAATTATTAATCGCAGTATACACTAAATTTTTTTTCCACAAAAAGTTTGCCTCACTGGGACAAGCAAAGTGTCAGAGTATATTAAGTAATTTGTACAAAAACAGGTGGGTATAGTGGTACAGGACTGTAATCCCCAGGACTCTGGGAGATTGGGGCACAAGGACAAGTTTGAACCCAGTCTAGGCAATTTAGCTATGAAACAAGACCCTGTCTCAAAATAAAAAATAAAAGGCTGGGGATGCAGGTCAGTATGAAGGCCAGAGATTCAATCCCACTACAGCAAAAACAGAAAACAAAAAAAAAATGAAGAATTAACTCCATTTTATATGAATAAATAGGCCAAGTGTGGTACATGCCTATAATCCCAGCACTTTGAAGGCTAAAACAAAAGGACTGTTGTGAGTTCAAGGCCAGCCTGGGCTACATAGTGAGTTCAAGGCCAGCCTGAACTACATAGCAATACTCTGTCTCAAAAACCAACAAAAAAGAAGCAATATAAATAAGATATAGGCAATACTTCAATGAACAGTTTTCTTTTTTTGCAGTGCTGGGGATGAAACACAGGGCCTTCATGAGTGCTAGGCAGGTTCTCTACCACTGAGTTACATCCTTAGCCTCAGAAAAGCTTTCTTGAAGGCAGCCTTTACCACAGTGAAACCCAGATCTCATGTGCAAAGCAATGAAATGTGGAGGAAATATGGAAATGATCATTTTATATCAGTCAAATACAAAACAGCTAAGGAATCAAATCAAGTAATGAATGTCAAAGTGCTTCAAAAATTATAAAACTTCGTAAATAAAAGATAATGCTAGTATCCAGCAGAAATTTGTTTTCAGCATAGCAGAATTGCAGTTTTGCCATTATATCCACCTGCATTTAATATTTTTGTTACACAAAAGAAACTTAAAAATTCTTTTAAGAATGTTTTTCTTCATGTAATTTCCCCATACACATAGTATCAGTTTCATTACATTTACAAAAGATTGTATGTAATCCACAAGCTATTAGAACAAGTGCAGGAAATGTTATTATACACAAGTGGAAATAAAATGAATGCACTTTCTTTGTATCTGACCCAATATAACAAAAACAAACTAAAATTGCCAGTGTAAACTGTGGTCCATAATCTTATAGTAATACAGATTAAGATTATTGGTTAGGATTTTAGAAGTTACTCTGTTCAGTTTTTGTCTGATACTTCACTTCTTTTTAGAGTAGTTAAGTAGAAGCTAAGAAAGACAGAGATTGAAGTATGGAAATAAGACTAAAAGAGAAGAGTGATGGTGAAAGTCCAAGACCAAGAAAGAAGGCACTTACTTAACCTGATGTAAGCCTAGATATATCATTTTTGATGTTTCCTTATTACCAAGAACACCTAATAATGAGAAGTCATTTCTCACAAGTTCAGGGCTTTAATTGCAAAATTGGAATTCTGATTGCTGCTATTTTGTTTTGTTTTGTTTATAAACTAGAAGACAAACATATCAGTATCTAACTTTTACTGAGTATTATTGGTACTATGTCAGCACTGATACAGGAAATAGGGCGTAGCAAAACTGGCTTGGGAAAGAAGTGGGACCTATCAATTACAAGATCTCAGAACAGCACCAAATAATTCCCACGACATCACATGTGGAACTTCTTGTGGACTTCTACAGATATGGACAACATAGCTGGACAAAATGCCAGGAGGAGCCCGCTATTGTGACTCTTCACAGTAAGTAGCCCACTCTGTGTCTTCTAGACCAGGGTGTATTTTTATTTTTGCTCTTTTTCTCCTTTCCTCTTTTGTTGGGACCAAGTTTGCTCCCCAGAGCCAGTTTTCCCCTTATTCTTCCACTCCTCACTTTTCAAATAAACTTTTGGCACTGTTTTTGGCTTGTCTTATCCAATTGTTTGTTCAAGGCAAGAAGGACCTGGAAAAGATAAGTTGGCAAGCCAGTTCTAAAAGAATTACCAATAATAGCACTATTCTAAATGTTTTACATGGATTAACTCAGCTAATCAACGTAAGAAGTTAATGACATGGCTATTACTATTATCCTTAATATACAGGAGAAAGGGGCTGGGGATTTAGCTCAGCAGCATAAGCACCTGCCTTGCAAACACGTGGTTGTGAGTTTGATCCCTGGTACTGATAAAAAATAAATAAAGGAACGAACACACACACACAGGAGAAAATACTGAGATACAAAAAGATAAGGAACCTAAGCTAAGCAGTGATGAAGTTTGGATGTGAGTACTGAAAGTTTTCCTTATGTAGTACTTCACTGCAGTGGTTTTCAAATTACATTCGGCAGAACTTTTCAGCTCCAAGAATGCTACTTTCAATATAGTGGGTTTTTTGAGGATATACAAAATACTGTTTTACTTTATTTTTTTTTTTATTTTAAAGAGGAAAAAAAAACCTAATACCCCCAAAAGAAACAAATAGCAACAACAACAAAAACAATAAAACAGTGATACAGGATTTCAAAATAGGATGATACCAATTTAACAATGGTTGTTATATTGCATATTGTTATCTTCAAAAGATGTTCAGATTTCTTTTTTTTAACTTTCTTTTATTTATTTATTTTTGGTGCCAGGATCGAACTCATGACCTTGTGCTTACCAGGCAAGCGCTTGAGCCACTGAGCTAAATCCCCAGCAGATGTTCAGATTTCAAGATATAGACATGCAAAACTGATCAAACAGTATGAACACTGATCTTTTGTATGAACTAGTAGAACTAGTAGTACTATTATCTTACCTATCTTGTGTATATTTATACAAATTTACATTTTCCCTTTTCCTTTCTTTTCTTCTTTCCTTCCTCCCAGTTGCTCTTTCAATATATTTTTAAATCCATGTTTAAAATGTCAATAAAACAGCATAATCAAAACTTTTTATTGTTGTTGGTGTTTTGAGATAGGATCATTATGTAGTTTAGGCTGGCCTGGAACTCAGTTATCCTCCTGCCTCAGCCTCCTGAGTTCTAGGACTACAGCTGTGCATCACCATCTAAGACTGCAATCAAAACTTTTATAGAATGAATGCACTGAAGTGAACACATTAACTTACTGCTGCCAGGTACAATCATTTTTGTATAACAATTGGAATAAATCTAGTTCTCTTACCTCTGAGACCTTACTTGAACTTTCTGTAACTATAATACTCATTTGGAAGATGTCATGCTGGTTTTGCTTTTTTAAACTCAAGACTGCATCTTTCTGCTTAAGTAAAACTACATGGCAAGAAATCAATCAAGTACTAGGCCAAGTTCAGGTGCATTTTATCATAGCACAAGGGCACAATGGTAAACAAAGAAACATTATCATCCCATTTACTTTAAATTTTAAGGAGTCTACTTCCAGATAAATTTAAGGTAAGGGATATGGGTTAGATATCATTTTAAAATTTTTTCTACTTGTTATGGTTTATGTCTAGATACTCCTCCAAAGTTTCACATAGTCATAGGTAAAATTTGTCAGAGGTGGCTGGATCTAGAGTGCGTAATGGGATTAAATGTGTGACGCCGGGATCAAGGATGCACGGTTACTAAACTGCACTGATTAGTTCCACATAGTTCTGGGTGTGGATAATCGGAAGCCCCATCTTGGGTGAGAATACTATCTACCCTAAGTACATGTAGCCTGAATAGCATATATGGGACAGAAAGAAGGCTGCTGTTGTCACTTGCTGGCTCCTTCACTACTTTGCTACTGTGCTGCCTTCTACTGTTTCTCCTCTATGAAGCCCTTCTGCATGATTTCCTGCCTTGATGTCAGCCAACTATGAAGCGAAACCTCCACAAACTGTGAGCCAAATAAACTTTTCCTCCTTTAACTTTGGGTGTTGGGTTTTTGTCACAGCAATGAGAAAAGTACCTAAGACACTATTCCTACTGTTTCCTATTATTCCTCCTTTTAAAGCAACAATTATGTAAGTGAAGGGTATCCTGAGATGGCAAGGGAAATTATTCGTCATTTCCACCACTCCACTTCAGCCATATACCCCCACTGTTATACTCTGAACCTTATCCCCAAATCCCCTGCCATTCCATTTTGCTGTATTTATCTTTCCACTGTGACTAGTCTGCAGTTTTACTGTTTCCACTATTTCACTGATCATATACTGTACCATTTGATACTGCCCAATCCGTAAGTTCTTTTCTTTATTCACTTTTACTCTTTATCATGAGATTCCATGAACTAACATCACAATATACTTTGGCCCATAATTTAACACCTTGGCTACTGTCATTTTGTTCCATGCATCCAGCAAACTCCAACCTTGAATGAAATTTCTATGGGCTCTCACATTAGTATTCTTATTAATGCTTTCTTATTTCCAAGAACATTTGAAAAATTCACTTATCTCAGCTACACTAGTTCCAAAGTAGCTGAGCACTGCTAGATAAGGTCAACAGGGTAGACAGGTTATCACCCTGTATGTTCATGGCCACCAATTTCCACAAGGTTTCAATGCTACTAGACAACTTTACTCTGTTGGCATTCTCTCTCTCCAACCACTTACTTTTTTCAAACCTTGGACTACTGTTCAACCCATGTCTGTGGCCACTCAGAACCAATGACTTTGCTCCAGGATGCAGCTGGAGGAGCTGTACTCATCCTATTACTGTTTTTTTTTCTTTTGAATGCAAGAGGAGCTTGCCCTTTTCTACCTTCTCAGAAATGTTATGCCATTACTTCTCTCTTCTATATCTATAATAATTTCTACTCTCAATTATATCTTTTCCATGATTTTTTCACTTTTAATCTTTCGGGGCTTCACCTAATAACTTTTTTACAAAAAAGACTTCTGGAGGCTGAGGCAGGAGTGCTGTGACTTCCAGGCTAGCCTGGGCTACATAGTAAGATCCTGTGAGGAATGGAATGGAATGGAATGGAATGGAATGGAATGGAATGGAATGGAGAGGGGAGGGGAGGGGAGGGGAGGGGAGGGAAGGGAAGATTTCTGTTTGAATGTTGAAACCCTTTTGCTCCTAAATATGTAAAAGCCCCAAGACAGTCTCAGAAAAGGAATCACCACAAATAATCATGATTTTAAAAACAATAGCAACAGTAATGAGCTGGATGTTACACACACAATTGCATAAAGTATATGGAATCACCAACACTTTTTAAAAACAAAGCTCACAGTATCAACAAATTCTAAACCATCTTGATACTTTCTTGTATGCGTTACAATGAAGAGCTCTGCTAAAACTACAAGCAAGAAAAGCTGCATAATTCTTCAGTGTTATTTTAAAAACCAGAATATCGGATAGTATGATTTTGTGTTACTAGGTTTATAGTGTAGGAGAGAAGAGAGAAGGGAAAAGGAAGAAACAAATGTCCCAGCTACAATTTTTTTTGTTTTTGTTTTTTTAAAGCTAAAAATATTGCAGGATAAATACAGACCCACAAATAATACTTAAGAAGTAAGTTCGACAGCACGGTGATACATTTTTATAACAAGTTATTCAGAGAGAACATTCTCATTCCCTAGTATTTCCTTCACTTGTACTTAAGAAGCAGTTAAAAACAAGATCATTTCTTAATTCTGAAAGGCTCTCCTGACAGTTGTTTACAATAATTAAAGGTTTAGTCTCACAGGTCTCAGGAAGCAGAGGAAGGAGAAAACAGAGGGAGAATGAGCAAGAGAGAAAGGGGGTTAGGGGATAGAGCCCGACAGACAGACCTCAGGCCAAGCTGTGAAAAATCCTGCCAGTGCATTCACCTGCGATAGTCTTAGGAAAAATGCACGCTCGCCTCTCCTGTCTACAGTGTTACAGCCGGCACTGCAACTGCAGCAGGGCCGCCCACAACTGTAAGCTGTTAATTTTGTAACTACTATGAAGATCTCCTCAGCGTTTTTGTGATGCGCTGGAAGGAAAATGCTCCATAAAATGAAGTTTATTATTAGTATTGTTATAGCTCCGGGGCCTAAAATAAAGAAAAACTATAACCCTACATACTTCAAAAGGCGGGCAGGCAGGGGGGGGCGGCTCCGAGACCCCAGCCTCCACCCTATGCTACACTACCAGCGCTCCCAGCACCAGCCATTAACCCTGTGTCGTAGGGTCAGGCAGCACCCGCCGCCTGCCACCTCTCCCGGTGGCGGTTTCCTCGGGGGACCGGGGTCCGGGTCGAACTTGACTCCCCTTGGCTTCCCCCCACTCAGTAGCTCTCTCAAGGCTCCAGCGTCTCCCCACTCCCAGCCCACGCCTCTCCGCCTGGTTTCTGATTCCCTCGCAGATTCCTCCCAATTGCTTTCCTCCGGTCTCCCACCTTGACTTTTCCCCCTCCTTTAAAAACCCAGAACGGAGCTCGTTCCTCCGCTGTCCCTCAAGCCAGCGGCTAACTCTCTCCTGTCCGCGCTCGGGAACCGCCAGCCCAGCGCAGGGCGACTCGGCCATTCGGACACGGCCCGGGGGTCCCGCTCGTCCCTGTCCCTTCATCCCCCAACAGCCCGGCCGCCCCCGGTCTCCACGGCCCGGTTCTCTCCTCCTCCCCTTTTTCCCAGGCTGGCCTCCCTTCTCCACAGCCCGGGTCTCCCCTTTCTGGCTCTACCCTCAGCCGATCCCTCCGCCCCGCCCCGCGCGCCGGTCGCTCACCCGCGGACTCCCCGGTGTTGATCCAGTCCGGGTTGGCGATGCTGGCGATGGCGAAGATATCGGCGGCCAGAAAGAGACATCCTGAGATGATGGTCAGTTTATCCATCTCCCCGCCCCGCTCCCCCCACCCCCCGAGCCCCGGGCAGGCTGCGGGCTCACGCCTCCCGCCCCATGGGCCGCCGCCGGGGCCCGGAGTCCCCGCGCCGCCACCTCGCGCCCCCTCGGCCCCCGCGCGCCGCTCGCGCCCTCAGCGCGCCCGGGACCAGCAGCCGCCGCCCGCCCCGGAACTGCTTGGGCCCCCTGCCCGCCCCTCACCCGGAAGTGAAACTGCGTCGCCGGCGAGACGAGGCCGGCATGCTGCGCCCCTGTTGCCGAGCGCTGCTAGCTGACCCCGTAACCTACGCGAGCGGAGACTGCATCAGACCGCCCCTCCTCTTCGTTTTCTTCCCGTCAACGAAAACGCTGTTGTATTAGTAACAGCGCAGAATGCCCTCGGTTCTTAAGCCTTCCCAAAGGAGAGTGGAACAGAGATGAGAAGAAGCCCCTGTCTTCCTGCAGAAGGCAGGCCCGACATGGCCCTTGTCACTTGATGCCATCCTGGTTTGTTCCCTGGCTATCAGCTCCCAGGACTGCCCGGTTTAGGAAATAGCCCTTAACACCTATGCGTCAGGCACTGTAGGTTCTGGCGGTGCCAGAGTGGACAAAAACAAGTTTCCTGTTTGCGAAGTTTACATTCTGCAAGGGAGTGAAGGACATATGCTTAAAACCTGCCTTTAAGTATAATTTCAGGTGCTAACCCACGATTTTAAAGAGAGTCACCGTGATGGGGGTTGGTAACACATAATCGTAGTGAGGGAAAGATACATTTCCTCTGAGGCCAGTGGATTATAAAGATCGGTCTTAAAAAGATCCGGCGCATAAGTATCTCAGATCCAGGAAACACCAAGTGCAAAGAGCATTAAGGGAAGGAGCAGGGAAGAAATCTGCAAGTTCAGGGACCAGCAAAATGGACTGTGGGTAGAAGATGGTACAAAAAAGAGGTAAGCAAAGGCAGTGTGGGGCATGACAGTTTGGATTTTGCTTCAAGTGCAACTGAAAGACACTACAAAGTTTTCAGCCGAAGAGTGACTTGATATTTAATCTGAAAAGTTTATAGTATGGATTATAAGGGGCAAAAATGAAAGCTTGGACACCAATCACAGGCCAAGCAGTGCGTGGGAGAGCATTGTAACTCTGGCTAGGGAAAGAGTGGTCAAGATGGAGAAAAAAGGACAACTGGGTATTTTGTAGAGAGAAGGACTTGGTGACAACAGGGAGATGGTTGAAAGAAAAAGAGAGGACTCAGGAAGAAGTCCTGAGCTACCAGGTATTTGGTGATACTATGTACTGAATTGGGATGTGGGAAGTTTTAGATTGGATAAACAGGAAAAAAAGATATTCTCTTAGTTTGTTAAATGTATTCAACAGGCAGGGAGTTAGCTCAGCGGCACAAGCGCTTGCCTGACAAATGTGAGGGCATGAATTCCATCCCTGGTACCAAAACAAAACAACAACAGCAACAACAACAACAGCAAAACCCAAAAAAGCTCTCTACAATTTTGCTGTCTACTGGAGGTCTTTTCTTCTCTAGCTCAAAAATCACCATTAGCCCTGACTTTAAATCCAGCTGTCTCTCCGCTCATACTCTGCAGCAAGTGGAGATGAGACAGTCATTTTCTCCTTAAACGCTACCCAGGTCATCTCTAGAAGGACCTAGAAGAGTGACATCTGTCTCTATTTTTGGAATGCCTACATGTCCACAAAATGCAGCAGGTTTCAAATTCCACCAAATCCAACAGTCTTGCAGAAATGTGCAGTTATCAGTGGCCCCACATAGATTGTGGAAAAAAAGGATTTGATTGCTAATCTTTTTTTTTTTTTTTGATTGCTACTCTTAAGACCAAATATTGGTCTCCTGAGGAAAATATTTTTAAAATTATGTATATATATTTGTATTTTTCCTCTGCCACAGAAATTGACACAAGACAATTCACATATTTCAAGGATTCAGATATAATGCATATCACATTACTGCAATAGGTCTTGATTTTCTTATTTTCTCTTTAAGTGATGGAGAAGTTTGATGGAGTAGAACTTTTGAAATACCTGTCTTTTTAACTTTTTAGTTTTTAGTATACATTTGAAATATGTAATATTTGTAATAGTCTTGGTGAATTAGTATATACATATTACATCTTGATCATTTTTACTCTTCTCCCCCCACCTGCCTTTCTGTTATTGTCTGCTGTTTTGATGGCTCACTAATAGAAATCCTAACTATACAGAGCTAAATTCCTAAACTGTACCCACTGATATTCACTAGTAGCCAGCTGATGAGAACCCTAGGGTCAAATGTTAGAACAGCTTGCAGTTATTCCAACTTCAACTGAGTGGAATAATTATGATTTGATTTCTTTTGTTTAAAAACTGCAAGTATAAATTCTTTTATCCTGGCAGCACATCTCAAACACTGCTGTGTCTGTCTCTCCATAGAAGGTTTGAGATCTCAGATTAAAGCACAAAAACAAACAGTATCGAGCTAAAATGATCTAAAACATTTTTATCAGACTGATTGTACATCACTGTAGAAAATAGTGATTTATCCCCTCCCTTCCTATTAACTAGGATAGGTGGGATAAGCAGGGGCCAAATACATGGTTTACAATCTATTTAATTCCTGTTTTTAGTCCTACATCATACTCTTGCCTTCAAATACAGCTGGTGATTCAGATTTCCAAGCCTCTGTGATCTACAAGACAGAATGGTTCTTTTCTATCTTCCAGTCTATATTTTTTAGTAGAGGCAATCCTGAGGGTATGAGGGGTGGTATGGTAGAGCAAAAAGTAAAGCAGGTGTGTTAGTACATACTTGCACACATCTATAATTCCAGCTTGCTGGTAGGCTGAGGCAGGAAGATCACAAATTTGAGCTCCATCTGGGGAATTAAGAGACTTAGTGAGACCCTGTCTCAAATAAAGCAGGGGGGAAGAGGGGAATGTGGTTCAATATAAAGACCCCTGGGTTTGAATGCCAATAGAGCAGGTAAGTAAAATAAAGTAGAAGTACCTGCTACTGCCTCGAACTTGGAAAAGTGATGGCACTTCTCCAGGCCTCTTTCCCCATCCAACTGAACAGATTCCCAGAGTTACTCTGGCTTGGTAATAGAAGCATCTCTTCTCACCCATTGCTAAACAACACAGCTGGGACCTTTCTATTCAGAGATGAGCCAGGAGGCTCCTTATGGCAGAAAGTCCTTGGGGACTCAGAACACTGAAGGCCCCTAGCAGAACTTATGTAGGCAGTCAGAAGACATAAATAGCTGTGAACCATGTTAAAGGGCCTGTGAACATGGTGTGCTTTGTTGTGATAGATGGTAGGTCTCAGCCCCAAAGAGGCTGAACCCAGATAGGAACTCAGGGAAAGCTGCAGAAGCTCCATCTCATCACTATTTTCCTTCAAGGAGTCTCTTTGACCTGACAGGATAAAGAACATACTTCCCCCCTAGAGGTCCACATGGGCCAAGAACATGATACCTGCACCACATGTATGTATCTGAGGGTCCTGGGGTTAGAGAAGATGAGAAAGCCATGTCCAGAGGTTAAAAGTTTGTATCCAGGGCTTAAATCAAGCTCTGCCTCACAAATTGTTCCCTTGCACCTTACTCAGAGACAGAAGATTATTGATCAGCAAATAGGAGGTTTATTAGGGAGCATTCTCAGGATCAGCTCCTGTGTGGGAATAGAAGGAAGCAGGACTGGGCAGAAGGAGAAGTTCGGGCGCAGACACAGGGAGCTGCGGCAGACCTGGAGGGGAGCTCTGAAGCTGGATGGCCATCGGGGCAGAGGGGCCAAGGCTTTACCTTCCTTGCACTGACCAGTCATGGGTGCTAGCTACTGCAGGGATGGGGAGGGGAAGGCAGCACTCTTCAACTGAGGACAATTTCTCAAGAAGGCTAACAGCTAAGACTGAGCAATCTAAGCCTTACCCAGTAGTGGGAAAATAGTCTTGTAGGCCTGAAGGGTGGACATATGCAGAATTTGCCACGGTGTCCCATGGTGCTGTGCAGATCATGACATTTTGTATGATGTTCCATAATAAATTTTTAGATTCCGTTATGTCTTCAAATAAAATTGTCCCTCTAGGAAACTGGGCCATATTTATCCAGTGACTTGAATTCCCTAGCACATCGCCCATACTGGGATCACATCCTACACAGGTTTGAGAAGCACTGCCACACTGCATTCACAAGCAGAGCTGCTGCTTTTAATACCTCAGTTCTTGGCCTTGACTTGCTTCCTTAAAGTTCTGAGAGCAGCCTTTTCAGGACACTGGTGTGCATCTTCTGTGGAAAACTTAGCAGAAGAAGGTGAGAGGAACCATATTCCTCTGGTGTGGCTGCAGCTCATCATGGAGCACAACTGACATCGTCATCCTTTCCTCCTTCCATCCATTTTCAGTTCCTCTTATCCTCCACCAGTACCTCTGATGATCTAGGTGGCTTATGTGCTAAGTGCCTTAGACCTTCACTTTTCAGGCTATGGATGCTGTATTTGTTCACTTAATATCAAAACTGGGCAAGAGACTATTGTGACATGTTTCTGGTCCCTCTGTGTGGTAGCAGCCTGCTTCCTTCCTGGTAATCACTCTTGCCTGTTGATTCCTTGGCATAAGGAATGTCTGATACACGACGCCTGCTAGTACATTTCCTTCTGCTGGTATAACATTCCATTTCCTACAAAACATTTTGCAGTCTTAGAGCTTCCCTCTGTCAGAGGCTGCTTCTGCTCCTCCTCTGTTGGGGATAGGTCCTCATTATTACATTGGGTGACCTAACCCCCAAATACTTTCTTAGCATCTACTCTTTCTGATCATCTCTGGCACTAGCTGTTTTGTGGGTCCTTGAAAAAAAACTGAGTTGCAGGAAGTTTACTGGATAAGTGCTATGGGGGCCCACATTTATGGGCAGGACTGGGCAGAGGGAGAAATCAGATTGCAGTGGATCCCAGGGTGGTGTATCTCAAATGGGGACTGATCAGTAATTGTACTAGTGGCTAGTGTGCATCCTTGCTTCAGTTATAATGAAAATTAAAACTGAGGCAACAGCATGAATTCACAGGAAGAATTTTAATTAAAAAGTTTTTTTAAAAATGAGAAGAAAAGCTGAAGAGGACATAGCTCTAATGGACAGGAGCAGACTGACTTGTTAGCAAAGGAAGTAAGAGAAAATAGGATAGGGACTTCAGCAGGAAGGAAGAGCTAAAAGGGCCACAACTCTGATGGAGAGATCAATATGGTCCATTAACCACTCTTTTTCTGTCCCTTATGTTGTATCCAGGGTACACGCCTTTATGGCGGGTAGCACTCACACTCAGGGTGAGGCAACCTTAATCCTAGCATCACACCATGACTCAGTCCCAGTGCCATATAGCCGGGATCCAGCCACCTCCAAAAAGCCCCACCTATCACCCTGTGAGGCTTTGGGAGACATCTAGATACAAGCCATAACGTTTGGTATATTGCTGTCTTCAGTCTTCAAGGGGGATGAGCTCGGCTGGATAAATTTAGGGCTAATAAACCTTATATTACCAGTTTTTAGACAGAGACTCCTAAAATGATAAATATGTCTATATGCAGAGCTGAGCATGGATCTGATCCAAAGTTTTAAGGTAATAGAGACAGACACAAAATGAAGGCAAAGATACCAAGCTTTAATCCTGTTTATAACATCTGTAGCCCTAGAGTCATCATTTTAGCAAAAGCAGCTTTTAAACCCCTGATCACCCTAGAAGAAAACACAGTGCTATGGGGGCCCACATATTACATTCTTTTAATGAGTAGCAGGTTAATGGTCCTGGAGTTTGTTTATCCTCTGACCCTCTGTGTTGATCCCAGCAGTTTTATTTTCTCAGCTAGCCTGTTCTTGGAGACACTATGGCCAAAGTATCCTGGTTTTCATGATGCATCTGGTTTTTGAGACCTGGTACACTATTCAGAAATGTGAAGGGGCAGAGAAGAACACACATAATGCTTTCACAGGATAAGGGGTCTTGAGTTAAGTCCTGGGAATGCACCTGTCCTTTGTCCCTGTGGTGGTCTCTGTTTATTGGATATTAGCTGTAGTAGGAAGGCAGGAGCTTAGCCAAAGGGCTTTTTCTGCCACAGCAGGGGATCGTGGGGTAGGGACAGGTGGTATAAACACTGTGGCCTTCACAGGGGACCTGGACAGCACGGCAGTGTTGAAATTTGATGTCTTGAAATTTCACCCATCAGTTGTGACCCTGGCATCTATTCTAAAGAGATCTTTATCCAACTGAGATGGAAGGAAGGTTGGCACTCTATATTCCACAAAGTCTCACCATTTCTCCTATGAAGAAGATGAAAGAAAAGGGTATATTTTATGATAAAACTTATTTGAGTATCATGGTAGAGCACTGCCATCCAGACCACTTCCATCTAGACTGTTTAGAAAACAGGTAACTTCTCACAAGAAATCTTCTATCTGCCACACAGATTTAACCAACGAATCTGTCCTGGTTTTATTGTCTGAATGGAGCCACATTAACAACTGAATAAAATAGGACCCACTCAGGTGTATCTAGAAATATTAGCCCAGTGCCCAACACCTGATAGGTGTTTAATTACTATGTGAAGGGCTGAACACCCTGGAGTGCTTAAACTGTTTCATCATGTAGGGGAACTACCCCTACACATTACTTTCTCTTTCTCCTAAAAGTCATTTTTAAAACATCTCTATTAGTACAGTTTTGCATGCAGTACATAATGATTACATTCATTGTGGGGAGTTGGTACATGCTCATAACACACCTTAATTCTTTACTCATTCTCTTCCCCTCCCTTCTAGAATTTATTTTCAATAATTTGTACAATATTTCCTAAAACTGTCCCCTTCATCTGCTTTTAAAGTATAAGTCCCAGGAAGGAAAAGCTCTTATTTGTCTGGCCTCCTTCTCTGTCCCTGCAAACCACAGCACGGCTTCCAGTGAATATTTGTTGTTTGAACGAGTGGGAGTGGGGGAGGAAGAATTATTTTGGAAAAATGAAGGAAGAATTTATGGCACTCCTAATAGTAATTCATTGCTTTCAGGTTACCCTTGGCCTTTCTCATTCAAAACAACCGCGAAAAAGACCGCAGTGGCAAAGCGGTTGTAGCAATTAGTATAACAATATTTTAAGATACCATCATTAGGAGCATAGCAGGGGATTCTGATCTTCTATGATCTAGCTATGATCTTTCTCTGTAAACGGACTGCCATCGTTGAGACACTCTCCTCTGGGCTTTCTGACCCTTTCTCATTTTAGTGTTTCATCAGGAATGAATAAAGTACCCAGCGTGAACCAGCGATGCTCTCCTCCCTGCAGAAGTGTCTTTCTTCACATTGAAGTTTTCACACACTACACTGGAGTGCAATTCCCGGGCCATGTTTTTCCAGTGTGAATGGAACTCGCTCAATCAGTTCTGGGCCTTGTCGCAACGCCCCCTTGTGGCAAACCAGAAAGACGGCTCCCGCGGTCCCCAAGTCCTTGAAGGGTTCAAAACTGTTGAAACTGTTGGGAATGGTACCAACTCCATCCTTGGCCCAGGGAGCCTTCTTGAGCAATCCGCCCTCTCTGGCCCATGGAGAAGGCATCCGGAAAAAGCAAAAATGGTAACTGGGGAGCTAGGAGAGGGCGATCCTCTGGGTCTCAAGACTTCCTCACTTTTTCTCCTTTCTAAGATGGGGCCCTGACACTCTTGGCGTGGGAGGTAACCTCTTGCCACTGATTGTCAAGGTATCATTTTCATGCAGTGAGCCCCGCCTCCCGTGGTAGTGAATAGGTCTGAGTGTCGACAAGCATATATAAACCCCACTACAATCAAAATAGGCGGCCCCTCCATCACCCCTCAAATTACCCTGCGGCCACTTGCTTGGCGGCCAACCCCTCCCCCGCAGTTGCGCGCACACTTTTGTTTTCCTAGCGTTTTGCCTTTCCCGTGGAAAGTGTCACAAAAATGGAATTATGAATGGAGCTTTTTGAGTTTGACTTCTTTTACTGAAGCCCGCTGTCTTTGGAAACTAGACTTCACTGGGTATAAGCGGAAGCTGGAACCCAGACACTGCCTCAAATGAGTATGCCTTAGGAGCCATGGGCTCAAAGAGAGCATGGTCCAGCCCTAAACTGCTCCCCTAATCCTGGCTTTGAAGACCACATCTTATTTATGTTGTCATTTTGTTTTTCAACCAGACTGTGCGGTTTCCGGGAAGGTGAGGTTGGAGATAGCCAAGGCCATCCGCTTTGAGCAAAGAACGATAAACCTTAGCAGCTCCCCAGAGCTGAGTAAACCTCTCTCAGCAATAGCCCTGAAATCACCACGGTCACACAGACGTGGCAAATTTCTGGCAAGTCTCACTATGCTACTCGTCCTTGTGGAAGGACTTGTATAATAGAATGCTGGAAACAGTTCTCTTCAGAAACTTCCTATGTACTGAAGAAGAAACCTTCTGGAAGCTTCCTCACAAGAAAATCATTTGTCCTAAATTACCACTTAGGTGCCAATCTTTTCTCGTGAGATTTGGTTCTGTAGAAAACATGCTGCAACCCCTTCCATGACCCATTGTCCCCAAAGCCTTCAGGTTTTCCTCCCAAATGCTTTTTGGATCTATCTGCTGTCCATTTCCACTGTCACTGCCATGACATGCTTGGGTGACTGCAATACTCTTTTCATTTCTCAATTCCACTCTGCACTTTATAATCCACACAGCATGAAGCATCCAGAGGTTTAATTTTACTTTTGCTTTAAAAGCAAATCTGATCATGTCCAGTTCTGGCACAGCCATTAGGCCTCCAGCCTCACTCCCTCTACTCATCTCCTTCTTGATCTCAACAGGGCTTCCTGTCTCAGGATCTCGGTACACTTTGTTCTTTCCCATCCTCCTTCATATAAATATTTCCTACTGACCCTTTAAACTCAAATTCATATTTATCCCCTCAGAGAAGCCTGATTTACCTTCCCCAGATAAGACCCTGGTCCCCTGTTACTCAGTCTCAGAGCTTTCTTTCTTTCTTTCTTTCTTTCTTTCTTTCTTTCTTTCTTTCTTTCTTTCAGACAGGGTCTCACTCTGTAGTCCAGGCTGGCCTTAAACTCCTGATTCCTCTGCCTCAGCCTCCCAAGTGCTGGGGTTTCAGGCATGCACCACCATGCCCAGCTATCTCAGAGCTTTCTGTCCTTTTCCTTCATAGTTCATTATTGTTTGGTATCAATTTATATTTCCATAACAGACTGATTATCTGTCTCCTCCACTGGGTTGGAAGATCCCTAGGGGCAAGAAACACAACTCTTTGTCATACTATGGTAAACACAGGGGCTAAACACACTCAATTTTTTTTTTTTTTGGTACCAGCAATCAAAATCATGACCTCGCACCTGCCAGGCAGGCACTTACCCCACTGAGCTAAATGCCTGGCCCTGTTTGTTTGTTTTTTGAGACAGGGTCCTACTATGTAGTTCAGGTTGGACTTGAACTCACTATGTAGCCCAGGCTGACCTCAAACTTGTGATGATCCTTCTGCCTCAGCCTCCTGCATGCTGGGAGTACAGGTGTGCACCACCATGCCCGGCATGCCTGCATCAATTAAGTATTTAAGTGACTGGTTAATAATAACTGATATTGATTAAGCAATCATGAATATACAAGGCATTGTGAAGAAGCCCTTTAATGGTCTCATTTTGTTCTCATAGCATTTTTTTTTTGAAACAGGGTCTCACTGTGTAGTTCAGACTGCCCTTGAACTCACAATGTAGTTGAGGCTGGCTTTAAACTCTGGCCATCTTCCTGCCTCAGCCTCCTGAGTACTGGGATTACAGGTATGTGCCACCACGCCCAGCTACATTTTAAAAATTATCCTCATTTTACCAACCAGGAAAGTGAGGAATAGGGAAGTTATGTAACTGTCCCAGCAGTCTGGCTTCAGAGCCCCAGGTACTGCTCCATGCTCCTGTCTCAATGACTGAAACAAGTTCCTCTTTCTCTCTCTCTCTCTTAGAAAGACAAGGCAGGCTAAAGCTTAAGCCTTCTGTACACAACTTGAGCAAAACGAAGCAGACCAAACTCACTGTGGGCAGTTTGGGATTAGGCTTGATCATCATCCAGCATGGGCCCTACCTCCAGATTACCCACCTCATCCAGAAGGGGGCTGCAGCCAGAGACGGGAAACTCCAGCCAGGTGACTGTGGTTCCCCATGCTCCCTCCAGTCTGCCTTCAGGGAGTCACAGGGTGTCAGCATAGCCAATGATGGAGGATCACAATGATAAGAAGCTACTGGTCAAGAACTTTATATGATATGATATGAAGCTACTGGTTGAGAACTTTATTTTTTGTTTTTTTGAGATAAGATCTTGCTATGAAGTTCAGGCTGGCTCTGATCTTGCTATGTAAACCAGGCTGGCCTCATCCTACAGCCTCAAGTGCTAGAATTACAGGGGCCACCACATCCAGTGGTTGAGAATTTTAAATGTGCCAGTCAATTGCTATCACTTATTTAATTCTCACTGTGGGGTTTGAGAGTTAATTCCTATAATGATCTTAATTCTTGTAATAATCTTCTAGGTAGGAACTATAATCATTTCCTTTTTACAGGTGAGGAAATTGAGGATGAGTTCTTTATCTGGATTCCCCTGCATCTTATTCATGACATACAAACACAGGCCCAATGTCACTCCAGAGTTTATGACTCTGTTAAAATACATATCTTTTTTTGTAGGCAGTATTAACCTATGTATGCATGATCTCATGTCACCCTCCTGACAATGCCAAGAGGTAGACTGTGCATCAAACCACCTAACACACAAGGAATTAGGTAGTTAGCAACTCGTCCACGGTCACATTGAAGAGGTTAGATTTGAACCCTCTCGCTTAGCCTCCAGAGCACAGAGGTTTTACCAGTAGCATCTTGTTTTTCTGTCTTAGGGCAAATGTCTTTTATTTTCTCTCCTGTTCTATCTTTCTTTCTTATTGCTTTTTGAGACAGGGTCTCATTATGTAGTTCAGGCTTATCTTGAACTCATTTTTTAGCTCAGGCTGACCTTAAATTCATAGAGATCAGCTGTCTCAGATTCCCCAGTCTGGGAGTGCAAGTGTTTACCACCATACCTGGCTCTGGGTGAATGTATTTTCTGTCTGGTGCAAGATGTTCTTTCCCAATGCCTGCCTTGGGCCTGGTCTGTGCTCAGGAGTGGGGAAGGTACAGTAGTTGGTGACACGGTAAAAGGCAAAACATTTGAGGTTAGCTGGTCTGAATTCAGGTCTAGAATCTCCTACTTTCTAGTACTGTGTCCTTGGGCAAAGTCATATAATCTTCTAGGCTTTAGTCACTTCATCTCTAAATTGGAGAACCATATTTTTGTCAGAGATTGCTACTATTTGATGAAATAATTTTGATGAAAATCTTTGAAGACTCAAGTATTTTAGAAATATTTGCAATTATTTCTCTAGAATGTTTTAAAAAACATTTTTAAAGAGGATAAAACCAAATGAAATAAAAGAATAAAGCTAATCAAAGCCAAACAGTGAAAGTGATATAGGACTTCAAAACAAGATAATAAGAAATCAACTATGGCTACCATAATATATCGTGTTATCTTCAAAATAGCTGCCCATGCCATTAGATATAATAAAATCAAACAAAACAGAATAGAATAAAACTAGTCAAAAAAACACAATGAAAGCAATACAGGACTTCAAAACAAGATAATAGGAAATCAACAATGGCCACCATAATATATCTTGTTATCTTCAAAATAGCTGCCCATACCAGCAGACACAATAAAATCAAATAAAACAAAACAATAAAAAACAAACCAAACAAAACAAAGAAAATGATACAAGATTTTAAAACAATAGGGAATTAACAATAGTTACCATTCAGAAGGCTATCCCCCATAGTTGCTATATTGTATATTGCTATCCTCCAAATAGATGCTCAGACTACCAGCTTTAGACCTGCAAAGCCAATCAAACAATACAATACATGCATTAAGTTGTTTTTTTACTTCAGTAGCTATCATCTCAGCCTGTGTTTCTTCAAATCAGCCAGTTGCCTACCTGAGATGTGGGGAGGGTTTGGCACTTCTTGTCTCTCAGCCTGTGCACTTGTTGGCTCACAGGAAGCAGTTGACCTGGCCCACAACTGCCTCTGGCTCACAGGAAGGGGTTAGCTTCCTGTTAGTTCTCTTCCCAGGATGCACAGCTGCCTCTGGCTCACAGGAAGGAGTTGGCCTGGCCCACAGCTCTTTTTTTTTTTTTAAACATAAAAAATGATTGTGATAGATAGCCAGGTATGGTGGCACAAGTCTGTAATCCAAGCATTCAAGATTCTCCTGAAGTAGGAGAATCACTGTGAGTTTGACACCAACCTGGGTTACATAGTGAACTGAAGGCCAGCCTGGACTACATAGCTAAACCTTGTCTCAAAAAAACAGAAAAAACAAACAGACTGTGATACAGTACTCCCAGCAACCCTGTTTATCTATTGGAATCACCTGGGGAGCTAAAGACCAGGACACCTAGCCCCATCTTGCCTGAGGTCCTGATTCAACTGATGTGGGTTAGGGGCAGGGTAGTTCATGATTTAGAAGCTTCTCAAGGGGGCAACCCATGCCAGACACTTTCCACCCCATCATTCAGGAGCTATTCCTATTCCCCATTCCTTTTCTCCAATACATTTTTTTACTCCTAAAAAAATTTAAAAAATAAAAATAAAAGCTTTTCAGGGGATTGTAATTTGCAGCCAGGGTTGGAAGCAACAGAATTAAACAAGAACGTGGATAAATGGTACTATTACAAAACAGTTTGCCTTACCTTAACACTGAAAGCATTTTCTCTGCATTTCACTATAAGCAGAATATGCTCCCCTCCCCTCTAGGCAGTGTACTTCAATTTGTTAGTTGCCCCAGTAATAGTTCTGGTTACAGTTCCATTACTTTTGTTTCTTAGAAACAGCTGGTCACTGTGATACATATTGTAAGAACCAATTCCCAACTGACAAGCTATTCTGCCCCTGTACTTCCTGTTTGCTTAGCCCATATAAACCCTAGACCACCAGAGATCAGGGCCTAACCTTTTGAGAAACAATTGATTCCTAGTCAGTGCCCCTCCAAAGTTAAAAAAAAAATCTGCCTCCAAATCTTGGGTGTTGTTTTGGTGTTTTTGTTTGCTGCTGCCTCAGTGCTTGGTGCTGAGAGACAAACTGTCAGGATAGTTCCAGAGTTCCCAGATTCTGTGAATCAGCTTTCTATCACTGTGATAAATACCCAACATAAACAATTTATAAGGAGGAAATATTTATCCTGGCTCCTGGTTTCAGACTGTGGTGGGCTGTGTCTGTTGCTTTTGAGCCTATGGCAAGGTACCACATCATGGCGGGAGACTAAGGAAGACCTTCATCTTTCAGCAGCCAGGAAGTAAAATAGAGACTAGAAGGGGATGGAGTCCTGATGTTCTCTTCAAGAGCACACCCCACACTCAATGATTGAACTTCTTGTCACTAGGTCCCACCCCCTGAAGATTCTATACTACCTCCCAGTAGTGCCATGGTCTGGGGGTCAAACCTTTGACACTTGAGACTTTAGGGTACACCTGTCCAAACCATGCACAGAAAGCAAGAGCTCCAGGACAAGTTCCATGGGCTTTTCTGCTCTTCCCAGCTTTGTTGGAGTCAGATGACAAATGGTTTTTCCACAGTGCTAGAGTACAGGAATGTATACTGGTTTAAGCCTGTGACACAGCCTATCATGGTGGGGTTATAGTTAGTGGACTCTTTGAAGTTAGAAGCTGTCTTGAACTCACCTTTTAAGTCTAGGACTTACTTAAGGCATATTTATTATGTTCATGTTTCATATACAAACAGGAAGTATTTATCCCAGGCATTATACAAAGTGTTTGAATTAAATATCTGCAACATTCCTGGAATGTAGATTATCAAATATAGAAGCTTAGAGAGATGAAATAATTTTTTCAATATACACAACTAAGTCTGTGATTAGAGCTGGGATTTGAACTTATGTCTGCCTGGAGACTCCATAACTTTCTAGCCAATTGTTTAATATTTAGAAGTAAGGTTTCAATAAAGAGAGAGTTGAGAGCTCCAAATTTTTTCATGATAAGCAAGCCACTTTTCAGTGTCTAGGTTTCAGTCTGTATTTTTGATAATCACCATGAGAGTATGGGAGGTGATAATTGTGGAAATTTGCTATTTCTTTGATCTCATTGGTTCCGAGTGCCATTCTTTATCCTCATGTGCTTTCAAAGCTCTCTCCTTTGGTATTTCATGATAGGATTTCATAGCTTAGTTCAGCATTAGTTTACTTTGGCTAGGCTTTAAATTCTTCTTAGCTGGTGTGGCTTTAATAGGCTCTGCTGTCCTAAGTCTTAAGAAATTAATATAAGGCTGGGAATATAGCTCAGTGGCATAAGAACTTGCCTGGCAAGCACAAGGTCCTGAGTTCAGTTCCTGGTACAAAAAAAAATTAATATAGCTTTATTCATTTAGTTAGCATTTCCTGAATGTCTGCTGTATGCAGGCTCCCTGCTAGGCACTGCAGGTACAGTGGGGAGCAAAAGAGATGGGAGCTTTAGCCATATGGAATTTATGCAATTTATAGTCGTGGAGGGGGAGGAGAAAAAGAAATAAAAATCTCTTTCAGTAGTGGCATGGCTGCTGCAAAGTTGATTTAATGTAGGTAACTGAGACAAAGTTGATATAATGTCTTTCCTATACCCATTAAAACAGAAAAAAGATGCATAATGAGGTTGGTGTTTATAAATATCAAACTGGTGTCTCTGTGAAGGGCGATGTTAATATCTATTTGCTAGAATAATCACATTCATATGCTGACACCTTTGGTTTACAGCCAGAATGGTCAGGGAATTAAGTTGTTTATTTTCTGCTCTCTTGATAAAAGTCACCCTTTTACAACATAATTAAGCAGAAAGCCAAGCAATAGCTTTCAGCTGTAAACACTCCTTTAAACATTAGGCATGTATGCTCATCTGGAGGACTTTTCCTCATTGTAATTAATCTCAGTAGGAAGAGCAGCTGTTTCAGAATGGGCAGCCTCCAGGTAGCTGGGAGAAGCCTTGGTTTATCAAAGAGTTAACCTTCAGATACATGGTTGATTTTTACCCTCAGCTACTTTTTAAAATGGAAATAGAGTTTTTTCTTCATCCTTGTAATTATTCACTTTCTGAAATAATGGAAAATTTTGTTTCTGATAGGATCTAGCAGAAACCTGTGGAAATCTATCCATGGCCTTCTATGGTTCTTGTGTGTTTTTTGAGAAAGGGTCTTGCTATGCAGTTCAGGCCAGCCTTAAACTATGTAGCCCAGGTTGGCCTTGAACTCATGGTGATCCTCCTGCCTCAGCCTACTGAGTGCAGGGATCACAGGTATGTGCCAGCAATCCTTACCCCATGGCATTCTTTGGAAGATTCCATGGGCATCAGTGTACTTCCCTATTTTACCCCATTAGGGTATAGTATCAGAGAGAGGTACTTTTCAACCCTTCTCTCCTTTAAGGTTGGGCATGAGCTGTCTTGGAATGATGGTGATTTGGGTTCCCTAGTTTCTCACACACAGGGAGGTGGACCAGTCCTTTATAACGTCATCTGACACTTTGACCCAAGTCAGCTGTAAAATCACCATTACCACTTGGCAGGACTTTAGTATTAAGCTCAGATGACTATGATTTTGCCTAAAATGAATCTGTCCTTAAAAACCTAATCTTTTGTATTTCTTTCCTCAAAGTGTTTGCTTAGGGTTCATCATTGCAAGCAACACAAAACGGTTCTGTTGAGGCGGTGAATTTAGGATACCAAGTCTGACAGGGTGGCCAGAAAAGTTGCAGCAGCAGGCTTGGAAAATGGGGAGAAAGCAAACAGCTATGTGTAACTACTCCTGGAAATTGAGTGCTGTTGTAATCCTCAGCATCTCCTGTTCCAGATTCAGTGACCCAGAAGGCAGTGCCTAGGGTCTGGATCTAGCTTACAGGTTGATGTTCTAGCTACTGGGGGTAGAAAGTGAGGGATGTTGGCAAAAGTGAATACATGTAATTGATCATTTTAGCTTTTTCCATTTTGGAAGGCAGGTATTTGTTACCAAGATGGTGTCTTCTTCCCACCAGTTCTGTGGCTGTCATGCTTTCCTTCCTATCCAGTACTGCCCTAAAGTAGGGAGTCTAGCTGTCAAATTTCTTTGAATCTGTGTACTCTGAATACACATCTTAAGCATAATTAAAGCAAGCTAATTGCCCAAAGTTTCATACAGAATTATTTCTCCGAGTAATTCTGTACAGGAGCTGCAAATTAAAATGAAAGGCTTGATGTTTAATACAGGCCATTTACTGTGAAGGGCACTAGAAATTGCCAGGCAGGTATAATAGAAAGCAGGTCATTTATAGATCACTTAGTCTAAGTGTTTTTTTTTTTTTTTTTTTTTTTACTAGTAACAGTCATTCATTTTCTTTGAAACTAGTATTTTTTTAGAATCCTAAAGGACAGTTGAGGGTACAAATGGATTTTAGCCTGTTACACTAAGAGTTTCAGAGATGTCTGAAGAACATAGGCCTATCTTCCACTGCACTGCAATTAAGAAGCATCTCACAAGCATTCTTCATTATGCAAAGGACAATCAGGTCAAACAAACTATCTTTTTTAATGGTAGTGTGGAGAATTGAATTCAGGGTAGTGCAGAGCCACATCTCTAGCCCTTTTTAAATTTTATTTTGAGATGGGGGGTCTCCATAAGTTCTCCAGGTTGGCCTTGAACTTGCAATCCTCATTTCTCAGACTCCCAGGTAGCTGCACAAGCATGTACCACCATTCCTGGCCAAGATGAACATTTTAATAAAGGGTTTAGACTAGTTTTGGTCCAAAATAAAATGCCCTGCAATAAAGCCAGAAATCAATATGGCCTTTTTCAACCCATTATCTTAGTTTTACTGATAATATTTTTCTTCCCTCAGGTGATGTTCTGATTAGTGTATGCCAATGTGCTAGGTTATATGCTTCGGGAATTTTTAAAGCTTCTGAAACACATCACCACAGGAACAGTGCTACAAATTAAGGTTTACCGAGATTTTATTGACATACCCCAAGAATGGCAAGAAATATATGATTTAATTCCTGAGATACAACTCCCAGTAACATTTGGGTAAGTACCTAATTTTAGGGACTCTGTTACAATGTAGAGCCTGTGACCTGTGAATCACAGGGTCTTGGTTTACTGTTTGATGGTAAGGACCCTGGGAGGAAGGATTGGTGACATTGCCAGAGTAACTTAGTGAACTGTTAGATCCTTTTGGAAAAGATAGCAGGATCTCATATGAGGCAGCATGATAGAGACAACTTGGTGAGAGCTCTGTTCGCAAGCCCACCTGCACTGCGCCCTTCTTCCAGTCAGTCCTGAAGATGTGCACTTGCACTGTTAGCTTCTCTCCCTTGAATTCTTCCTTAGTAAAACGGAAGCTCCTGAAGTCACTCTCCCCAAGTCTATTCCCTTTTCCCTGCCCTGTCCAGCCACTGTACCATCCCTTGGCTCCCCTCCCAACTTGTCAAACAGCTGTACTGACATCTTCATTTCCTCAGGAGACGCCGCTCCCAGGTCACTCCTGAGTCCACCTCCATCTAGACTGCTTTTGTGCCTCAGCCGCAGGTTCTTCTTAGGATCATCCACAGCCTTCATACTGTGATTCCTTTTTTTTTTTTTTTTATCGGTGCTGGGGATGGAACTCAAGACTGTGCGCTTGCAAGGCAGGTGCTTATGCCACTGAGCTAAATCCCCAGCCCCGTACTGTGATTCCAAGGACTCTTCTGCATTTACTTTGCATGGCTTCTAAACATCATTATACTTTACAACTATCCCTCTACCCTTACCTCTGACATCTTCCCCAGGCTTCTGTGATGCTACACACTTTTTTTTTTTTTTTTTGGTGAGACAGGGTCTGGCTATGTAGTTCAGGTTGGCCTTGAACTCAAAATGTAGCCCAAACTGGCTTTGAACTCAAGGTTATCCTCTTGCCTCAGCTTTCCAAGTGCTAGGATTACAGGCATGTGCCACCATGCTGGGCTTGTGATGCCACACTCTTGTACTTATTACCTCAGGCTACTTCCTCTTGGTTTTTCTACCCAACTCAGAGTTCCTTAAGATTTAGCCCTTGGCTCTTAGTCTTTCAGGCAATTGATTTCATTGATGTTTGTGGTTTCTATTACTATCCATACATTAATCATTTTCAAATTGTAGTATCTCCAAACTTGTATCTTGTGTATTTAAACACTCACTCCATAGCTTCATTTGCATGTATCCTAAATCTCTCAAACTCTTTAGCTTAAGAATGAAAGCCAGCACACTAGTGATTTTGCAATGGTGCATGTGTGTATGTTACTGGAGATTGATCACAGGACTCTTGCACTGAGCTACAACATCCCGAGTCTCACTAAGTCGCCCAGGCAAGACTCAAACTTGCAATCCTCTTGCCTCAGCCCCCCAAGTGCTGGGAATACAGTATGGGCCACCACTCCTGGCTGTGACCCTACCTTGGGAACTGTTTACTTACCAAGCTACATATTTAAGGCTGTGCTTGGCTTTTCTATCTGCTCTTCATCCCCTCAATCAATTACTAAGACTGGTCATTCTACCTTCTATCTTATCACATTTGTATACTTCTATCTCTGGTTATCACCAGCCCCAGACAGTCACCATTTGATCTCTGTGTATCACCATTTGATCTCTGTGTACCTACTCTTGACTCCTATTCATTCTCTACACAGGTCCTTTTACAATGCAAATCTGATCATGAAAATTTCCACCTTAAGATTTTTATTCTGACCGAAACATGCACCCTTAAATTTCAGAAAACTTTTTTTGGTGGAGGGTACTGGGAATTGAACTCATGACCTCAAACTTCCCAGGTAGGCACTGTGCCACTGAGCTAGCTCCCTGGCCCTTGGTTAAGATTTTTAAGACCTGGAGAGAAGACAAGATGGCCAATCAGTGAGCAACAAAATACAAAGCTCCCTGAGAGAAACAACTCATAGGCCAGAATAAAACACCCTGGAGAGATCCAGACAGAAGGAGATGGATCCTCTTGACACAGGAAGAAATTAAAATGTAAAAAAGCTTGTCAAATACTTCAGGACTACAACTGAAACAACTAAAAATTATGGGACACAGCATTTTCATAGCGACCCGCCAAGTTTGTGCTGGCCTGAATTTGCACCGGCTTGAATTGGCGCCAGCCGGCAGAGCCACCCAAACTCGTTCCTGCCACCACTCACAGGAACCACAGCAGTGCTGAAGTTGGGGGTTGGTGAGCCCAATGGAGAGCAGAGCCAGCAAGGGGACCTTCATTAATCCACAGTCAGTGCTGGGAATGAGACCCCCCCCCATGGGAAGGGCGCAACCAATGGGCAACATGTTGGAATCTGGCAGGGGGAGCCTGAACTGGGAGCAACAATGACTTCAGTTGGTTGCTCCCTCCCCAGAGCAGATTCGTGGGGATTTGCTTGGACTGGGCCGCACCCCTGGCTGGGACCCAATGAACCATCCCAAATCAATTCCCTGCGCCTAGCATGCACTAACCAGGTGAAGGCACCTGAAGTATGGCTGACCCGGTGGGGAGGGGTAGGCATACACAGCTGCTGCTTTCACCTCAGTGACAAGAGCAGGCAGGAGAGGGCAGAGGTCCCTTGCCAGCATGCTTCGGAGGAAATGTGGCCAATAGGGAAGGGGGCTGGGACCTGCACTGTAACCTGTGTGGAGGAAGCCAGGACCATGACAGGATAGAGAGGCAGGAGGATGCCCCCAGCCCAGAACTCTGAGAGCCCTGATCCAGGAGAGGGAAAAACAAGGAAGACCGAGGGCGGCAAACATGCAACATCAGACATGGCTTCAATGGACATTAAGAGATATCTTCGGGACCTTGTAGACGAGCTCAAAACTGAAATATTAAATCAGGTAAAGCAAGATATGAGTAGAGTAATAAAAGAAATGCTCTCAGGATGCATCTCTCAGGATGATACAGATGGAAGAAGGGAGGAACACAAAAAAAGGAGAGAAACATTTGATAAAGAATATAAAGAAAATATAGAATACATGAAGCAGATTCAAAGAGACTACCAGGAAATTAAAAACTCCATTGAAAGCTGGCAAAATGCCTTAAAAGAAACTAAGGATAGACTATCAAAACTTGAAGACAAGTTTGCAATGTGTGATCATGAAAGGAA